>VWZF01000744.1:82176-208958 GCA_013396755.1 Sclerurus mexicanus
AGATGCCGTCTGTGGCTCTGGGAAAGCCCGGCTAGCAGAAGATGCCGTCTGTGGCTCTGGGAAAGCCTGGCTAGCAGAAGATGCCGTCTGTGGCTCTCGGGGGGAGCGCTGCGGGCGCCCCGCGCTCGGTCCCCGCTGCCGGGGCAGGGGAGGGCGCGGCCGCCGGCTCGGAAATGGGTCCAGAGGAGCCAAGCGGACCACAGGGAACGAAAGGCGAAATGCAGTCACATAAGGCCTCAGGAAAACATAGCTCACCGAGCGTACAGCGTTAAGAACAGCTAGTGCATTTCCTTGTAAGTTACCCAAACAAAAGGAAACGCACAACAAGGCGCACACGTAGCAAACCTGCTCGCTCTGCTGTACAGGCGCTGCAGCTGGTCCTTGCTCGGCCAGTATTGCCATCGTTATCCCGTTCCACTTCTGTCCAAGCGTTTATCACATTAGGACAAGCGACTGCTCCTGCATCTCATCTGTCTGTCTGGACACATTCTAATGGAAGATACCAGAATCCTGCATATTCCAGAATGGCCTGAATGCTGTTCCTTTGGCTCCTGTGCACTCAGGAGAAGTACTGTAGCAACCAGAGCGAATTTCTGGCCCTTGTCTGATCAGAAATTTGCAGTTATAGTCTTTATTAGTTGGTGTTTAGTAGTTCTTTTAATGTAACATGAGTATGTAGTCTACTTGCATGTATCTTTAACTTTGTATTTTCACTCCAAGGCCTCAGCATCTCTCTGGATTGGAGATTGTTCGAGATCTGTGTGATGGGAAGCTGAACGGTGGAGAAATTGGCTCAACAGAAATAACCTTCACTCCTGGGAAGATCAAAGGTGGAACCCATATAGCAGATACAAAAACAGCAGGGTATGTCTTTGTACACAACTTCTGATAACCTTAGAATTATGACAGAAGATATTTGGTAACTTGAAAATTATCACAAAAGACTGGGGCAAAAAAGAACATTTATACATGGGTAATGACCCAAAATATGTGTTGCCTGAGACAGATTTATGTGACCAAAGAACGTGTAGTATAGACAGGATATGTATGAATAAAGTACATGCCAAGTATAATAGTTTTAAAATTATAATTGATATAAAACTTGAATGCTTGATTCATGTTAAGCAAAAAACAGCTACCTTTGTGTTTAAAACCTTAGCTATTATTTTCTCACATTAGTATGTTATATATCAGATCAAATGCATTAAATTAGATAGGTATCTCAAATGCATGAAGTCTGAAATAATCATCATACAATGTAAATTTTGAGAGTTTACTTACACACATAGTGGTACAGTATGGGATATTAATCTTTGTGGAACTGGGAACATATTCTATGCACAGTTCTTTGTGCCTGTGTTTCTTCTGTATTTCTGTGTTGAGTCCTTTGTCCTTGGAATCTGTTGCAAAACAGAGTAAATGGGTTTAGCTGTAGAAGGCTGATGGGAACAGTTGTTTGGAAGCAAAACACAGAGCAGGCATAAGTTAAAGTTTCTTTTAAGTTAAGAGAAATATTTTTCTGAGCAACGATGGTATAAACAACCAAGCTGATGCCTTTTACTTAACACATAAAAGTTTGAGTAAGCCACAATGCAGCAGAATTGGTAATTAAGCACAAGAAATAAAAGAGAAACACTATGGTTCACAAACATTTGGGAGTTATTTAAGAAAACAAACCCATGTTTTCTAAGTTCTGTGGTGATTACTGTTTTTGCAGTTCAAAATTATGTTTGAGAGGTAACTGTTTTGTTTTGCCAAACAAACTTTTACTTTTGGAAAACTTACTTCAAAAGTTTTTTTGTCTCTGTGAAATGTGGAGAGATTCAGTGATAGGGGAATCTTGTATTTAATACCTTAATATTTTCTATGCACCTGACTTCTTTTGTGTCGGATGCTGACCAACTTCTAAGCAATTTCATAGTTTTCTAAATATTTTGTTATTAAATTAGTATTAAAATGTTATTGCTGCCTAAGCCTTCTCTGCACTTATCATTTGCTAGCTAAACCCACAGTTTTCACAGTCCCATCAGTATACTAAGTAAGATACCTTACTTTTCTTTCAAACAGAACTATTAAAGATGCAATTATTCTGAAATAAAAATTTTCATTTTTAGGCTTGCTAGGGACATGAAGCTTAAAGTTAGGTTTTTTTAAGATTAATGAGTTTATAGATCATTTTAAAGATAAAATGCTTATGTAAATGCTCTGGAAGGTCTTTTGTCTTTGATATGTAATGATTTTATGGAATTCTATGGATTATGACTGTGTGATATCTGAGTATCTTATAATTGCTTTTAGGAGTGTGTGTCTACTGATGCAAGTAGCAATGCCCTGTGTGCTGTTTGCTGCTTCCCCATCAGAGCTTCATTTAAAAGGTGGGACTAATGCTGAGATGGCTCCTCAGATAGACTACACAGTCATGGTAGGGAAAAATTCCTTTGACTTTGTGCATCTTTTATGAATATGTCTTCAATGTAACTGCTGTGCTTCTGTTGCTCTTACTGGAGGTTTATTTGTGATATGGAATTAGGCATGGGATTATAATTCTATTGGTGTACTCTATGTGGAGAGCAACCATTGTTTCGTGGAATTTCCTGAAACAGCAAATAGTCTGTTTGGTTTTAATTACTAAAGAAAATTTCACTTAAAGTATTTTCTTTACTCCAAAAGTGCTGTGATTTGCTCTTTGTTGTTCCTTAAGAAAATACTTTTACATGAAGTAACATTCAGTATGAAATATGAGGAATGTAAAATAAGGTGTATGGATGAGACTGACTATTTTTTGTAATAATGGAATTGAAATTTTTGTCTTGAGCTTTTTTTTCTCCTTTCTTTGAAGACCGCATAAAATAGCGGGAAATCAATACAAAATAAATACTCTCTGTGTTTCTATATATGTCTGTTTTTCAGGTTTTCAAGCCAATAGTTGAAAAGTTCAATTTCACATTTAATTGTGACATAAAAAGGAGGTGAGTTGTGGAGTCATGTGGCAGAGGCAGGTCTTACCGAACCTGTGTGTGAGCACAGAAGCACACACACAAGGTGCTCTCAATCAAACTGAGGGATGAATTTATAACACATGAACTAATCTGTGTTAGCTGTCTCTGTGTGTACTGTCACCATATGATAAATGTGGTGAGGTTCTTTCCTGTCTGTTTTTCATTGCCGAGTCTACAGCTGCTGTGTAATGTTTCCTGTTGGCTACCCCTGAGGGCAGTGCATGCTGAACAGGCAGCACCTTACTGAGCTTCTCCTGAGGTGCCATTTAGGTTGGTGTTAGGTAGTTAATAAGATGTACATTACAAAGTAATACTGTCAAAGGACGTAATTCCACTATAAAAGTTTCTAAGGCAGACATCAAGAAACTTACTATGTACAGTAACAGAGAACATAAAAATGTATAATGAAATATATGAAGAGCCTTCTTGCCCTTTTCTTGGTTTCCCTGTGATCTTTGTGTTTGGTTATATTTGATTACTGTTTCTAAACAGGGGCTACTATCCTCAGGGAGGTGGTGAAGTTGTAGTGCAGATGTCTCCAGTCAAAGAGTTGAGCCCAATTAACTTAACAGATCGTGGCACAGTGACAAAGATATATGGAAGAGCATTCGTTGCTGGAGCACTGCCTATCAAAGTAAGTGCTGATGGTAGTTCAGGTAGTATTTAGCTTCATATATCTATATAAAATTGCATGTAATCTGCTTAACATTGATCTGCTGTTCCAGTATTCTGCAGTCTTTCCCATGCAAACTTAGTAGCCTTATTAAATGGCTTCAGTTATTCAGGCTGTAAAATAGTATATTGGACATTTCTAAAATGTATTTATTGCATAGCAATGTATAGCTAAAACAGGAAATGAGAACATTATCCTCAATATCCTTCATGTGACTATTCAAAAGTCACATGTGTTGAGGGGTGTCTTATATCTGATTTATGTATCATTCATGTTTGAATAGATATTTTAAATCTGAAATCATGGCTCTTGTTCATAGATATATGGGTAAGTTATGGTGCACTGTAATAGGCAGAGGTCAGAAAACATTAGATTTTTCAACCATTGCTAAGGGTATTAGAACAAGTTAAGGGCAGGTTTAGCTAAAAACAAAATGGAGAGAAATTTGCTCTTTATACTTCCTTTCTGTCCTGAGTGGTGAGATCTCCTAAAGGTTCCTTCTCACACACAGGCTAGGAATTATTAGAGGAAGGGAGAGGAGAAACTGAGTTACTTTTTGAAGAGCTGTGGATTGCTGGTCTTGGTCTTAAAATCTCCAAACCTATGAGTATTAGCTATGATTAGATCACAAGGATGGGACAAGCTTCATCTGTCCCCACTTGCCTGTGATTTGAAATTGTTATTTTCTTGTATTATCTCTTATAGAATATATCCTGTATATAAAAATTGTGGGGTGCTGTTTTTGCAGTTGTTTTTTGGTGGTTTTGTGGGGTTTTGTAGAATCTAATGTTTTTATATATGCAAGACTAAAATCTGTCTCCCTAAGAAAGAAGAAAAGTTCTTGAATTTGTATTGATATTGAAGATTCTACATCCATCTCTGTAACAGTCATTAATTAGACTTATGAGGAAAAAGTATTGTTGTAGTTACATAATTTAATTACTGTTTCTATATCTTATCTTGTTAGCTGGCAAAAGACATGTCATCAGCAGCAGTGAGATGCATCAGAAAAGAAATCAGAGATCTTTATATTAACATTCAGCCTGTTAGAGAACCTGATGATCATGCCATTGGAACTGGAAGTGGAATAATGTAAGAGGAGTTCAAACTTTCTATTGATATCTGTAATCTTGCTGGTTGATAGCTAGATCTTGATTATATGTCTGAAAAAATAAACTGTAATGTGAGTGATTATGTGCCTAATTTTGATGCTGTTTTCCCTGCTTAGCATTGTTGCAGAGACTTCAACAGGTTGTTTGTTAGCTGGGTCATCCCTTGGGAAGAGAGGTAAGAATTCCGTGAAGTCTTTGAGATTTAACTGAATATACTGATAACAAATAGGAATCTGAAAAATCATCTGTTTAAAAATCTGATGCTTTGAGTGATGCATTTTTTAACAGGTGTTTTTTGGTAATAAAGGACACCAGAAATGAACAGATTTAAATCAGTAAATGAAAATCTTACAAAATTTACAAAACTACTTACCTTACCTTTTGTCTGAATGGAGCGTTAAGGATCACTGCGCTGAAAATTCTTCTGGACTTTAAGAACACAGGCTTTGTGGTTTACCTGTGAAATTTTTGTTCAACAGTGAATCTAGATTGAAATGAATAGAAGTGATTTTGGTTTTAAATTATTTAAATCAATTAATTTTCTAACAAAATGGGGCTAATTTCCACTGCTTAGGAAGGATGAACTATATGTCATCATAAGGTGGGAAGGGTTTTTAAGGCAGATACTTGAGGCAAGAGCATGAAAATAAGGTTTAAAAAGTTGATAATTTCTTGATAAATTCTTTTCCGTCTATATTTTTAAAATGTTAAATAGTAATTGTCAGCTTCCTGATATTCTGGATTTCTCTGTTAGGAAAGAATTCTGACAAGGTTGGCATAGAAGCAGCTGAGATACTGCTTAAGAATCTTAAACATGGTGGAACTGTGGATGATTCTCTGCAAGACCAAGTAAGGCTTCTCTATGTGGAACACACATGTATGTATTACTTGTAAAGAATATAAATCTGAACAGGGAAAGAATGCGGTGTTAATTAGAAGTCTTAGAGATCTGTGGTCACAACATCACTAGGGTTAGCAAATAACATACAGTTCTTAGGAACCACAAATGCTCCTGGCTTTGCACCATCACCCTCAAATTTTGCCTTCCTGTAACTATTAGTAAGTATGGAAGAAACAGGCAGGAATTTTGTCCTATTTGGCATTCCATGTAGTGGTATGGCTCCCTGGTTACATATAAAGAGTTATATTTAGTGAAGGTTTTAGAGAACAGAACATCTAGGAGGTGCTCCCATTTGTCTTCCTCACCTAATTTCATTTGAGTATGGAGGCCCTCCACTGTCTTATCTTAGCCTGGTAAGAATCTTGGGCTGTTTTAGACAGGATGATGTTACCTCTTAAACACCTGGGCACACAATATTATTATGTAGTATAATAGGAAGTACTTAGGTCTTGGACTCATCCAACTTTCTTCAGAACATACACAGTACCATTGGTGGGACAAGCCACAGCCAGATTCGGCGTGTATGGAACTGCCCAGAGTTACATCATACATTACAGAGCACTTGTCATGGTGATGTTTGTAAATCAAGTCAAATGTCTTAAAGTGTCTGTCTGGTGAATATGTGATCAGGAAGTGTTAGAATTAAAGAACCTGTTCCTGAGTTTTTCTCTCCATATAGGTAATCTACTAACCTGGAGTCTTATGTGACTTTGGGGAATTTGGGGGAGAGCAAAGTTAAATGTAGTAACAGGAATTCAGGGGCAAACTCCGCTGTGGAAAAGGAGTAGCCCTTCAGTAATAGGCATTACTGTAGTAATTTCCAAACTTCCCGAGCCTTACATCGCTCTTAAAAGTAAACATTATCAACTTCTATGAAACTTGACAGACCACGTTTTTGCATCTACAGACGTTTTGCATTTCTTCTTTTTTTGCTTTTAATCAGTTAGTTCCTAGAATCTGAAGAATAACTTAATAATTCCCTTTCCCTCACTTTCAGCTGATCATTTTTATGGCGCTAGCAAAGGGAGTGTCTAGAGTGAAAAGTGGACCAATTACACTTCATACTCAAACAGCTATACACTTTGCAGAGCAGCTAACAAAGGTGAGTCCAAAAGTTCAAGAAGTTTTACCTATCAGTTGTCATCCAATAACTAACTAGGCAGTGTACACTTCAGCAGGGATTGTGAGCTGAACTTGACCATGGAGGATAAGCATGGATAAAATAATTGCTATAAATATTTACCTGGGAATTTTCCTGTAAAAGTGAACATACTTTAAAGTTAAATGCTTTCAGAATGGTTAAATACTTTTACTACCTTTGTTTGAATGGTTTCTTAATTATGTGGGTCAAAGCTGTAATATACATAAACACATGGCAATACAATGATTTGGCATCAGATACTGAATATTTAATGTATGTGATAAAATTAATTTGTGATACATTTCTAATCCTCTTTTAGGCCAAATTTACTGTAACAAAATCAGAAGACGAAGATCCCAGTAATGATACCTACATCATTGAGTGCCAAGGAATGGGGATGATAAACCCAAACCTATAGGGTGAAAAAAAAAGGCAGCAAGCTGACAAAGGCAGCATTCGACATACCTCAGTGATGTATCACACTACATCTCACTGGATGTATAATCTGTGTGAACAGGAGAAACCTTCTGTCCCATCAGAGTGATTTAACTTCCAGGATGATGTCAAGCTTTTCCTCGGTGTGGGGAGAATCTGTCATGTGAAAAATGAAAAGTTTACCTTTTTTTTTTAACTATTAGCAGCAAAATGAGTAGCAACAGGACAGCAAATAGGATATATTGTATATATGTGAGAGCTTCAGTTAGAAGCTTTGAAAATTCAGCTTCACCAAAGTAGAAAATAACAATTTTAGTTTTGAAAAATGTTTTTTTCTTTGGAAACCTTTATGTTATGAGGCACATGGAATCAAGTGCACCATCAAATCTGTATCGCTGTTCTTTCTTAGCCATTTGGCTTAAACTGTGTGTGAGGAAATAATAAAGCAATATCCCCAGTAAAAGGCTGGTATTTATTTGTGCTGTTATCTCAGCAGGCTGTGCTATGGGAAGATGGATACAAAATAACTTTTCAGCAGCATAATTTCTTTCTCTCCCTACAGAAAAAAGACAATGCATAAAAATCTTCCTTTAAATCTTCTAATCTGTTTTAAAAAACCTTCTCAGGCACTCTAAAACAATGTACATCCCGGACACGAGGCCTTAACTTCATGATATGATTGTATTTTCTAGCTAGTTGTTCTTACCATACTAACAGAGTCTACATTTTCACTGAGGTGGTGGTTTCTTTCTAAAGGGAGTACTTCATTTCAGCTGAGATTGGGGTGCTGCTGAACACACATATGTAGACACAGATCCACATGTGTATGAACATGGAGCACTGCATGTACACACAGGTATGTTTAGGCAAATAAAATCCAGCTGTGTTATCCCCATCCGTGGGTTAAGTAAGGAAGATCTGCCAGCCTGGCCTTGATCATGCTACAAAAGGTTTTTCTGAAGTAGAAGGAAGGTAAAAGGAGAAATAGGGCATAATTTGTTTTGCATATGAAGACATGAATGATAGAGTTGGAATCACTTAACCAAAACTGCATAAAGGCACTCTGGAAGCTTGAATTGATTTCCAAGTTGCCATAGCCCAGCCTGCAGCTTTTGCTCAAAAATCTCTTTTCCTCAGTTGTCACTACTGAACCTAACAGCTGAAGATGTGTCTTGAAGTATCATATGTCATACTGATTAAGTTAATTGCATTACTATGCATTTCTAACACAAAGAAAAACCTTTGCTAACATCCAAAAACGTTCACCAACCATCTTCTTAACAGCATCTTTCTTCTTAGGATTTTTCCCCCATCTCCATCCAAAAATTAGTGGAGAAGAATGCTCTTGATTTCTAATTATTTTTCTCTAGTACTGGGAGTAGTCTGAAGGGGGCAACAGACACCCGCTGAAGTATGTTTGTGACACAGACACTCGACTGTGTGCTAGCACTCTGTGCTGCTAGCGATTTTCAGTGTTCCCTTTTGCAAGAGTTTTGAATGTATTTTTCAAAAAAAACTTGAAAGAAAGCCCTAGAAGAGTCGCTGTCTGTGCTTAAGAAAACAAACTCTTCTAAACCACGTTTGGATCTTTACCTGTTTCCAGAATTCGTAAGTGAATAAACTCATTTAGCTTCTAATGGAGAGATTCCTGCTGAGGGGCTGACTGAGTGTAACTTAAACTTCCTGATCAAGGCACCACTAATTTAGGGGTTATATCAGGTTGATTAGAACCTCATCCAGTCAAGTTTTTAAAATATTCAAAGTTGGACATTCTACAATTTCTCTAGGTAACTTGTTAACAGAGTTTAATCACTCCCAGAGCTGACAGTTGATGTGAGCAAGCAAACAAATTAGACTTTTTGCTTGCCTAGTTTTTGTGGGGTTTGTTTGTTTCTTAAGCTGAGGGACTGCTTCTTGCTACAGGAAACATTAGGAAGGTGAGCTTAGCAATATGCCATTTCTTCACCGTTTCTTCAAAAGAAAACCTGGCAGAAGAAAATTACGTGATCAGTTCTACATTAATCAGAAGGTTTCTGGTATGTGGGAAATACTCAGGTTGCTCTGGCATAACGAAGCTTCAGTAAGCCCTAGAACTAAGATGATGAAAGCCCAAATCTATTACAAACAACTGTATATTCTTGCTGAAATTCAGTACAGAAAATCATTAGTAACCTACATAGGTAAAGTATTCTGTTACCTTTGAAGTTCAATTGTTGGATTCTCTGTAACTTAATATCTTTTTACCAATATCCAATCAAGCAACTATCACAGAGTACAGCCAATTAAATATATTTTATTATGCAATTCCAACATGTAGAAATCATGCTTCTCAAGAGATAATAAAGTTGACTTTCTTTGTGCTGTTATTTAAAGTTAGCCAACGTTGTGTACGTCTTTATAAATTACAATCCAGAACTAGTGCCTTCCCTTTAGATTTTAAAATCTCTAGTGAGTGCCTTGCACACTTGGCTTTCTTGCCGTGTAATCATGGGTTCACTTTAGAAGTCAAGTAAGAATGACCCACTTTCTTTCCCAACAGATTCTTTATGGACTGTAAGCATACTTAAATGTCAATGCCTAGATGGTTTAAAGATAAACAGGAGCTAGTTATGCTGATTTATTATGTTAACCTTATGAATAAAAGCACAGCTAAATAAAATCTTTTAAATTTAGGCAGACTCTTATATGTTTGTGCACATAAACATACTGTATTTTGCATGAAAAATAGGATAAGCTTGAGCATGATTTTATATCTGGTCTCAAAGCCTGGCTGTAGTGCCTTTTCATAGCTTTTCTTTGCTTCTGAAAAACTCTGCCAGTGTGCATACCTGAGATGTTGCCTGCAGAACCACAAACGTTTTCCCCTACATTCACAAATGCACACGACTGGGAACAATTGCAGCAAAAAAGAAGAGCTAGTGAAACTTGGAGAGAATTATCTCACATTGGAATTTCTAGCTTTACCCAACACTTCCCGAAGCCAGTTCTATCTAACTAAAAATGTCACTTGGAAAGAATTTTAAAATATACAGATTTTGTTTCTAAGGAAAACTAAAAAATAAAAATCACAAAACAAAATTCAGTTGAACAAAAAAATCCCATTGAAAAACAGACATAGAAAAAGCATATAGATGCTCAGCCAACAAAGATTTACAAAACCTAGGTTATCAGAAGGAAACCTCCTCTTAGTAAATGCAATAAATAGCAGCTCAGCAATCCTGACAACTATTGCTGCAGCTCCGTGTGCTCTGTAAGCCTGTTAAAAAGAGCAGCTGGTCATTAATGACTGGCAGTCCTTGGGACCTTCCTTGCAGACCCGTTCAAGTGTCCAGCCCTCTGTCCCTGTGGCCGCCCGCAGGCAGAGGAGAGCCTGGAGAGCTGGCCTGTCCTTGCTCTCCTTTGTCACTGAGAGGGCTGTTCCCTAAGGCCATCCCTGCAGTGCTTCCTGGGTTGGAGAAGCCTGGAGCTGATTTATTCAGGCTTTACATGCCACCTTCTCCTCCAGGGTTAGAAAAATCTCTAGATGGGAGTCATTCACCACAGATTTTACTCTTCAATAGGACTAAATTCCCCAAATAATTTTTATTTCCTGCTGTACACATATAGACACAAATTTTTTACCCAGGCCCACTTAACATCCTGTCACCTCACAGTGACATCTAACTAGGAATTTTATCATAATTCCTCTTCTTTTTCTGTATACAATAATTACTCTTCCTTACATATATACTTGAACAATTTTTAACTGAGGTGATAAAAATCATAAAATTAATTTGGGACTACTACTATCATTCATAGTCTACCAAGTTCCTGCCTTACCTTTTCAGTGGGGTTCCGCATCATAAAACTTAAATCCTCCAGGTTTACATTTACTTTCAATTCACTAAAGTTTTAAATCTACAAGTCAAAACATGAGCTGCAGGTCTTGTTACATCCCACTCCTACATTGCACGTGCTGTATGTACTTAAGCTTAAATTTTATAGCATAATTAATTCTTAAAATTAATGCAATGTGTGCAAATTAGTTGTTGATAGCTAGTGGTGTAGTTTTTCTCTTTTTTTCAAATGTCCTGCCCTTTTTGAATATTAACTAATAACTACAGTGCATTACTTGAAGCTTTTTAACTTTCCTTTGTATCAATTTACAATCATATAATTTTTAACGATAAGGTTGGATTAAGTCACTTGTGGGAATGTATTAACCTTTTGTTCAGGAAGAGATGAGACATTGCTTGCACCTGCTCTACAAATATGCACTGGGTTTTCTTATGCTAATTGGGCACATTTGAATCTTACATAAAAACTTCAGTGTGGGTGTTTAGATACAACTAAGATGCTTACATGTAATACTGCTCAAACAAGTAGTGGTAGTGACTCACAAGTTCTATATACCAAGGAAATGGGATTAATCCCCTCAAACTGTGCGTCTCTAGTGTACTTCCATGAGAGAGCATTGTGTTTGGATGAATGCAATGATTAGAGAAAGGCACTGCACCAAAATAAGTGGGGACTGAAGTCACAAGACAAATAATTATATGCAGCCCATTACAAAAAGTTCTCCAGGAAATACTGAACTCTGGTGCTGAGTGAACTTTGTTACTCTCTAAAAGGGTATTTTTGAACCTTTTCTCCTCTCATGCCCTTAGATCAACTGGTGACTGTTCTTCTTCTGAACCCATGTGTCTTGTTCTGCTCACTAAAATGTTAGTAGAACATTTACTATTTTCTATTTTTTTATTTACTGTTTTACTATTTTCTAGGCCATGCTGAGAATATTGCATCCAGTTTTGGGCCCCTCCATACAAGACTGACACCGAGGGTGCAGTTGGTCTGCGGCTGGAGCTCTTTGAGGAAAGGCTGAAGGAAGGGGCTTTGCTCAGCCTGGGAAGGGAGTGGATTCAGGCACTACCAGGAACCTGCCAGTGCCTGCGCAGAGGTTGTGGAGGAGATGGAGTCAGGCCCATGGTGTGCTGCAGAGGTCTAGAAACTGAAACAAGAGATGCTCAGGCTGACCAAAGCCCTGAGCAACCCTAGCTTGAGCTTGTTGCTTACCGTGCATAGTGCAGAAGTTTGGACAAGAGCTCTCTTCTGGTCCCTTCCCACCTCAGTTACTCTATGATTCCAAAATCCCTTTCTGGCAACTAATTATCATCCAAACATAGTACAGAAGAATTCTCTAAAATAGTCCAGCAGAGGTGATCTGTAATGAACAGTGTTGAAATCAGCCACGGGTTACATAAAACACTACACTGAATAATGACGCATATGGGGAAAAAATGCCAAATCAAATTCTTTTCGATAGGAACAATGAAGAAGGGGGGGTTTTTAGAATTAAAGCTACACCTTGAATTCAAAAAAAGTGACTGCAAACACAGACATCAAATTTGTTAGTGATTGGAGAGAATAGGAAGTAATACCAGTATTGAAAAGTTAAGATAGGTCAACTGGAAACTGCTTCCCTAATATTTGACTGCAGGAAAGTCTGTAAAAACTGAAGTAAAACAAGTGAGAACGGAGTCCTGTGTAAACTTAGGCAGAACCAGAATTTTTCTTTTAATCCCAGATTTGCAAGTGCATTGAAGACCAAATTTCAAGGCTTAGGAAGCCTACTGATAAGTGCACTTAAAAGCTGAAAGCTCTTACGAAGTACACATATGGAGAAGCTCACACCACAAGCTGTGTGACTGAGTTTTTGCCCCAAGCAACTGTCTCTTGGGTGTTTCAGAGTCTCTCCTCTTCCTAGGAAGCTTTCTACCCAATGCTTTCCAAATGCAAAGTATTTGTGATCCCATAATGGTAACTGCTAGAACAAGGAACTCAGATTTGAAAACCACACTTACAAAAATAACTCATCTGATTCTTTTTCTTTGCATGCAAATAATTTGGGATTAAATTTTACGAAAATTTTCTGCCACACCATACTAGTTTTTAAAGAACAAATATTAGATCAGAAAACATCTAGAGTTATTTTTCTTTCTCTCCTTCCAAAGATATTTTTCTAGCCACTTAAGGCTTTTATTACCAGATAAATTATTCCTGTATAAAAAGACAGTTTGTGAAATGATTTTTTCCACATAGAAACCTCTCTATAAACAAAATTTTACATACACTATACTCTTCTAGTTTATACAACTCTGGCTGACCTGAAGATTATACAACTCTTGTAACCTAGAAATGCACTAGTAGATTATATGTTTTCTCAGCTATTAATGTTAGTAGCATCAGAACAAAGTCAGGCTTGTTTTACTTCTTTTGTATACTGGTATTACATTCCACTAAAAAAAAGTAATGAATAAAGCATTCACTTTTTATCAGAATGGGGTCTTACACAAAATATCTGCAGACTAAAACAAATTTCAGTACACTGTGTTTTAGACACAGCAGTCTAAATTTCATTGCAATACAAAGGCAAACATTTGCTTTTAATATGATGATTCCTGTAGTCATGGTTTCATTTGTGTAACTGAAGACAGAATTTGGGCTATGGGCATAAATGGAAAAGATTATCAGATTATATCATTTGGCAAAGAAAGGAAGGAAGAGTAAGCAGTGAGTCTAAACATTATTTCCATCACTTTTATTCTACAATCATCTCTCCAAACTTAACCACGGATGGCTATAATTTTGAATTCTACTTTGCTGCCCTGGCTTTCTAAGGAGTACTTTAAAGCAAATGTATTATGCTCACTCGCTAACCTTTCAGCTAGATGCAAATTTGCCAATTACATTGCTTTTTACAGAGGTTAGTCCTTTCTTCCCTTGCTCCCCTTCCCAAAATTCCTTAGATCTTTCCTTTCTCCTACATCAAGGACAGGTTAAAAGTTAGGTCCTCTATCAGCACTATTTCAAGATGTGAGCAGAAAGAAAGAGTCTCAGTTCACAGCAATTAAATTCAGAGACTATCCAAGTTGAAGTTGTTGCTCTGAAGCAGCACTGCGAAGCACTGGCCTCAACTGAACAGGGAATATCAACATGTGCTGACAAATCTTAGATAGCTACACTGGACTCGTCATCAGAAATGAGGATAAGCACATGGCCCCCTTATGTTTAAGTGATTTGGTGGTGCTGTATAAATATCTCTTATCAGAACAAGATTGCTAGCATTCTCTGCTATGTGGGAGAGTTCATTTTCATAATCAAATTATCAGATTAGAACTGTAAAGGAAGACTGAGTTAAGATGAACTTTATGAAATCAAAATAGGACTTAAAAATGGATTACATTCCATAAAGACCAACGAATCCTGAGCCTTCTATCCATTCAAGCCTTTTATCTTTTTATTTGCTCCCCACATCATAGATGTGTGCTTTGAACTTCAGTTCCTCAGCTTTACCAGTGATTTTGTGATACACTACTGAGTTCTCAGCTGAAATATTCTGAATAGTACCACTGCTGCATTTTTGCCCTCTTTCCATTCCAAAATGTAGGAGTCTCTGGTCTAAAAGGCGTCTGAAAATAACTCCTAATTCTGTATTTTTTTCTTTATCTCTTTTTCAGTGCTAAAAAGAACTATTTAAAAAAAAAAACAACCAAAAAAAAAGAAACAAAAAAAAACCCAAAACAAAACAAAAAAAAATCTATCTAAGCTGCTGATGTTGCTGAAGGGCAAATAAAAGACCTGTGCAGCTATTTTATGAATACAGTCAAATGTGCTGATTACCTACATCTTATTAATTACAACTGGAACAAAATTTTCAAACTTGGTGAATTGCTAGAGAAAAACTTTAGAAACAGCTATCTGTTTTAGAAGTTTGTATCTTTCAATAGGACAGAGCCTGCTCCCAGGTAAAGCTGAGAATACTTAGATAACCTGTATGAAGTCTTGTTTCCAGAAGTGGCTTCTTGTGCTCCCACTGAAATTTACAATTGTTGCAGTGTGCTCAGCTCCTCTGAAACTGAGGACATATTTAAGTTTTCTTTGTTTTTTGGGTTTTTTTAAGTCAGTTGTAAAATCTGCACAGCTGAAGACAGATTTGATTAGTAACAAAAAATTGACTGTGTAGAATGGGTTAATATAGTCCAAAAGCCATATACTAAATAAAAATACTTTATATATTAAACCTTTATGCTTGCTGAAAGAAATAAAGGTAACTGAATGAAGGATAGCCACTGTCACAGAGAAAAGGTCAATGTTATGTTCGACTAACTTACTGTTAACATACTTTGGTCAGTCAGCACAAAAAGTTTTGAAACATTACTTTCAGATAGATTTGTTTGCTTCCGTCTTATAGGATGGTGACCTCCAGGACAAGATTTATGTTCTCTGACTGCAAGCCAGATTCCTGTATCCTGTTTGTTTTTTAACACGTGCTCTGTAAAATAAGCACAATTCAAATGCTTTGTCACTCAATTAAGAATCAAGCCCAAGCCCACATTTAGGCAGAATTTAGGTGTTTTATCCAATGATCATTTAATGATCCTAAAACAGAACCAATGAAACCTTCTTCCATATGAACACCCCAGCCACTCTGGTTATTGTGCAGCAAAAAAGGAGAGCCTCTTTCCCACAGCAAATTGGACAGCTACTGATTGCTGCAATTTGGAAGGAAAGCTATTTAAGTCCCTTCTGCCAGAGGAAGAAGTTAAACCTGGATCTTTTACTTCCAGGGAGGTGCTTTAATTCATATATTGTAAAAAGAAGGAAACCCTACCACCTCTTATTCTGATCATGAAATGACTCATGTGGCTTTCTGATGAAAAAGCTTTTGGTCCTTCACACTGCAAGATCACAGATGGACTGATATTCCTGCAGGAGGAACTGGATTTCAAGCATACCCACATACTGCTTAGGTCTCAGTAGCAACCACCGAGAATTCAGATGGTTCCCGGCTTCACTCCTCGTGGGCTGCATAGTGAGCCTGGGGGCACAAACTGAGGCTCCCACTGTCCAGGAATTTGAGTCTCAGAGCCAGCTGTCACAATCTAACCATTTTCCTTTAAAGCTTCTTCTCCCACACATGTCTACATGAAATTCAAATTTCCAGTAAATCATTTCCTCACCCTCTCTCCAACTTTACTGTTTCCAGTAGCCACTACTCCCCTGGACATGTCAGTAGTATGGGTAAAAGAAATAAGGTCAAAATTCAGCAGAAGAAAATAAGAAAACCTCAGCAAAAAGTGCACATTTTTCCATAGGATCTCATGACAAATTACAATAATCTCTGATACTTAAGTTTAAATTACCCTATTGATCTAAGCCTTTCTTTTGCTTTCTTTCTCATTCTCTCTCCCTAGTCACAATTCATTCTCTTTGTATCCCTGGCAGTAGCATGTGAATTTGTGCAGAAGTGAGCAATGCCTGCTGCAGACTATCAGCATCTCCATCTTGCAGACTCAGTTGCAGTTGAGCCAAGTACTTATGACAAATAGAATCAAACTTTTTAAAAAATTGTCTTTCTTGCTTCTTGGGGTTTTTTTCAGATTTCCTTTTCTGCTTCTATTTTTATTTTCTATGTTCTGTTTTCAAGTTAATTTCTTTCCTGCTTTATGTGCATTTCCTCACCCTCTCCCCAACTTTGCATTTCCCTTTCCCCTCTCTCCTCTCACATTCACATCTACTTAGAGAAGTATTACAATATTGATAAACTCCAAAATTAGAAGTACAGTCTGGCTCCAGCTAGCCTTGGTCCTTGCAAAAACCATTTTACTTCCTGAAAATTACAACAATTGGAGATGTAGAAAGCATTCAAGGACATTTGTGCAAGCCCCTCCTCCAGTGTACAGGGACAGAGTTCCCATGAAAGCAGCACCAGCCTCTGCAGACATGATGGTTCATGAGATCTTATGAAATAGAAAGAATACTGAAATATGGGATTCACTTTATTTCAGCATGAATAGAGGAGAGACACATCCTCCTACAGAGTTTGGTTGGATTTTTTGCATTAAAAAATTATGTAAACCACATGAAACTGAAGCAAATTAAGCTCATGCATATAATGCTGCAGCTGAGCCTGAACTTATGGTCAAGTTCTGGAGCGATCTGCACCCACAGAGCCTGGAGGGATAGACTTTCATGGGAACCTGGCTATCCCCATGCCTGAGTCACTCCTCCTGGCAAGTCCTTGGCTCAGCCAACTTAGACAGAGTGAGATTTAATGTGTAGGCAGCACGGATTATCTGGGAGTTCTGGCTCAAGTAAGCTAAAAAATAAAGTCAGTCAAATATCATTCTAGCAAAAATGGATCCCCATTGTATACACGGAGATTTGTGAGTGCAATGACATTCTGGTCCTTAGCAAAATAACACATTATTGGCCCACAGACAACAGACATCTTGAAAGAAGGATGTTTTTCTTTTAGCACTCCTTCTTCAGATGACAGAGCATTGTTCAGAGTATGCCTAAGACTGCCTGCAAACTGCTGTAAAGCTGTGATGGATATTTCACAAAATTATTTGCATGAGATTCCTGAGGTTTCTCACTTCATCCAGGAAAAGAACAAGACTGTTTTTTCCCACATAAATGAGACTGACCTTCAATTAAGCCAAGATATGCAACGACAAAAAGCCCAGAAATAAAACAGACTAAAGAAAACCTGTTCAAATTTTAGAACAGTCCCCTTCCCAACATTTTACTTCTCCATGTGCTTTATCTACCCTGCACTGAAACTAACACTATATGAAGAAGAGCACTTTTCAGTCCCAGCCAAAGTAATAAACAGAGCAAAACCTACTCCAGCACAGCTTTACAACTGCAGGCAGATAGAGATGTTTTCCCCCCTCTAATCACAGAAGCAAATAGTAGTAGTGTTGATGGTGGTGACATACACTCAAATTTAGGTCAGGGGATTAAATAGCTGCAAGGATGGCTGACAGATCACACTGTAGTTATGCTCCTCTAAAAAAAGCACTACTGTTGGTTGATAGGAACTTTGATGTTACACAGATACGTGTATGAACCAGCTGACTTTAGATTATCACATAAAAATTATTTTGTAAGCAATTTCCTTATGAGAGGACAGTAGAAAGAATAATGGCAGTTAATTGTAGATTTCTGTTCTTGACTCATGGATTTTGACACAAGTTTTGGGGGGTTTTGGCGGGTTTTTTTGTTGTCTCTGTTGTTGTTGAGTAAGTGGGTGATAATACAAAATGACAGGAACAGAATGTGTTCTTAACCAACTGGCTGTTTCAAAACAATGCTGGGAAGTTGCTGACATACCAGTGTATCACTTGTACAGCAAAACTGCTGAAAGCAGCGCAGAGCATATATTCATCCACAGTGTTGGAACTGCTCACTCCGTTCCTGAGGAAAAACATCTGGATCCAGACTGCAGGCTTTCTCCAGGGGCAGTGAACACTGAACCATCACAATGCAGCTCACAGCCCTGTCCCATTGTTCCACCCAGCCTGACTCTTGGTTAATGCAGTTGCCGAGGTGGAAGACACTGAAGAGGTGTTACCTGAGTAACATAAGGAAACACATACTGGAGTTCATGGCTGCCCCTGGGATGTGACTGATGTGGTCATAAAACAGGCAGTTCAGAACAGAGGTACAAGTGAGAACCTTCATATATGAAAGGAGCAGAGGAGGTATTTTCTATAATTAATACTGATCAAGGAATGAAAAGTTCTCTTTTATTCAACGCTTATTCATTAAAAACAGAACATACTGACTTTGCCCTACACCAAAACTTTTTAGAACTTTTCATAGCAAGCAAATCTATATTTTCATAGGCTTCTGATTACATTGGTGATTGATGATGGCTGATCCTAAATGCCATTTGCAATAACGTGAAAAGGAAAGGGATATGGTTGCAAAGCACCACAGAGCAACGGCAGGAGAGATATAGTCCATCATCACATCATCCTTTGTAAGGGCTGACTTCTGTATTCTTTGTAATCCCTGACAAGTCTCATTTATCACTACAGTACAAGTCTTCACATTTGAAATAATGTTAAGGCAACCTTAAAGTCTTTCTGGGAAAAAAGGTTTATTTGAATATGCTTTTCAATCAAGGATACTCTAAAGGAATTCCTGAATGTGGTTATTAAATACACTGCAAATGTTCATGAAAATAGAACATGCTTTTCAATCAACTTAGTTGGAAAATCCAGGTCAGGCTTTACAAATATCAAAGACTTCCAACTGCTTTTCACTTTCTACAGGAAATTTTTGCTGTGTGACATGATGAACAACGACCATTTAAATGAAGATATTAATAAGCAGGCAAATAAAAACCACTCTTCCAAGCTCAGTAAAGGTCTACGCTGAGTGTGCATCTATGGTTAAAAAAAGGTCAGCTTGCAGGAGTAACTGGTCTCACAGACACTTTCAATTGATGCAAGAGTGGGAGAGGTGGTTCTGTCATCATGCTGATGATCACCACCTCTAGCTGGCTTGCACTGCCCTAAATATGCGTAAGACCCTACAGCAATTTGTATTCAGGACCTGATCCACTCAAAAATCAACCCAGCAGAAAAAAAAGGGAGGGGCAGATGAGAAGTTAGTTTTCTGTAAGGGGCAGATTCTCTTTTTGCCTTACTATAGGTGACTGGGATTGGAAACTATGACATATCTTCTTTTGCTATCAGCCAGATCTTGCCAGTTTAAGACAGCAATATCCCAAAAATATCATGATCTGCAGCAAGTGAAATCCAGAATAATCCAGGAAACATTACAACTCCTTTAGGGTAAATAATCGATAGAACTTCATTTGGAATAGAAAATTTGGAGTTTTGGAGAGGGTGACACACATTATTCAAAAACAAGGGGGAGAAGGAGAAATACTTTAAACTACTCAAAGGAAACAATTTTTACAAAGTGTCTAATTATACTATGCAATTCTTTTCCACAGGAAGTAATTTGGGACAGCACTTTAAAAAGAGTCATGAAATGATTGGACTTTTAAATAACTTACAACTAATGCCACTGATTTGGAAGACAGACTAAGTCTTATGCCTGCAGATTTACATTTAGGCAATCTATATCAACCAGCAAAAAAACCCCTTAATACGGTAGAAGCAGCTAAGGTCCTAAATCTGTCTTCAGGGATGTTTCTCACATCTACCTGTGACACTTTGGTTCCTGCTTATTGCCAAAGACCAGTGTACTGAACTGTTTGAATGTTTTTCATTTGATCTTGTATGGGAATTACACTGCTCTTTATAAAAAAAGTAACAGTATCTTGTGGAAGCCTCTGTCATGCATAGTTACAGAAAAATCAAGGCAGGAATGATCATGGGAGATCAAGTTCAATGTCCCACTCAAAGCAAGGTGAATTTTACAGCTAGGTGAGATTGATCACAGTCTTTCCCAGCTGAATTGCAAAAAACCTCAAAGGTATTGGTTCTACAGCTGCTGAACGATCTGTTTTGACTATCCTATGTATTTGTTACTCACCTACAACGAGAACTTCCTCTGTCACAAGTTTTGCCCATATCGCCTTGTCTTTTTACTGTACACCTCTGAGAAGGGACTGGCTCTGTGTTCTCTCTAACCCCTGATAAGAGGAGAGATACTGAAAGGCTACAATCAGTCCAGAAATACACTTTTCCCTTCTAAGATGCAATTTTTACCTAGCAACAGTATTTAGACATATCTACAGATTACAATCTTCAAACTGCAAAACAGATTAAATGGGATGGAAAAGTAGGCCTATGTTAGCCACAACATTTCTCACACTTTGAGTTTTAAACCTGCCATCAGTGTATTTTCCAAAAAGTCATGCTTATAATTCAACCTAATTGTGATATCTTGAAAGTTAGGAAATCAAATTAACAAGAATTAAAATGACCAAGCATATTAAATGGAATTTAAGGCGCTTCTTAGTAGAACTTGTGTTTGGGCCATAATCTCAGGGTGACCTAGAAGGTGCAGTGTACTACACTCCTTTATCTGGACTGCAGACTTCTGTCTCTTTCCATCCCAAGGATGGCTCTTTTAAGACATTCAAAAAACATGCTTTCAAGATGTCTGTTCTTGACAGTTCAGCTGCAGGAAAGATAACTGAAAAGAGGTATTCATCTTTTAAGTACAGGCAGGGATGTTAATCTTATGGTTCAGAACTGACAGTTTTTCTTTTCAAGTGTCATAGACTTGAGCTCTGATTACACACTCTTCAGAGGCTCCAACAAAAGAAGCTCTTGTTTCATCTGTACTTCATGCTGTTGGTCTATTGTTTCACATATTCATTTTGATAAATCACACAAAATGCTACCTTGAAATTAAGTTTTTGTCATTAACAGTGGAAACAATACCTGTGTAAACAATCTTTTATAAAATTCTATGAGATTTAAAAAATGTTCTACCAATTCAGTAAGATTCCCAATATTTTTCTGTCATCTGTTTTATACTTTCTACCATATTTCATTATTACTCTTATTTTACAGACTAGGACATTTAACAATGTGTCAGTTCTTTAACACTCTCTGGTCCAGATTTCTGCATACCAGAAACATTAGACTCTTTTATAATCCAAGCAACCTACATCAAAAATTTTCCCAGGGTTTTTGTGAAAAGCATTGTGAAGGCTTTTGTTTTGTTTGCAATGAACAAGAGAAGGTGTGGTGTCCAGTCCTGCTCCTGCCAGCCCTGAACCTATCACAGCCAACCCCTGCTTCTTTGTATTTGAATGTTAAATAACTAAGTAAGAGTTCTTCAAATGTGAAAGCAATTCATTACGCACTCATACTTCATTAAATACACTTACTGGCGATATAAATTGTATGCAGAATTACTCCTCAAAAGGTTTGGAACATTCAGCCCTCCAGCTACAGCATGTGGGATCACTGCCAAATCCCTCTCTCCTGCTGTTGACAGCTTGTGGCAATGCTGTGCAGAGTTCCTCACACTACATTCTCTTGTGTCCGAGACATTATCTAGAAATCTAGATAGCTCAGTGTTGAAAGATGGCTCAAATTTTCTCTCACTTTCTTCCATTTTGAAAAGAACACAAGCCAAAACAGTGTAAGTCAGGAACTTCAAAAGCTCCCAAACATACCACTACAAAATCTCAAACTCAACAAAGCAGTACTTCATTCCTTGCAAACGTGGATGGTGTGCATGCTATGAATTTACATCATTTCAAGTGACAAAACAAACAGAAAACAAATCGATTGCAAGTTACTAAATGCAGTGAAGCAAACTCTGACTCAGAATTAGCTTCAAAACTGTTCACAGTCAGGAGAGTGTTTAGAGAGTATATTACAACATTTGTTGCTTTTACAGTATTTCTTGGGCATTAACTTTTACTTGCTGGTTGAAAAACTTGACTTCACTTAGTGTGATCATTCTACATAATAATGAACATCATTTTCCCTTCACTGAATCTTTTTACAATTATCTTATCAGCTACTTACCTTGGCCTGGTTCCAAAACTATGTATATGCACCCCTAAAAGACTGCAGAAACCTTGCAGATGATTCAGCATTAATCTCACAGGGTATTTATCTTCTCTTCCCAATTCCATCAAGCCCAAGGCTAAACAGGTGCCTTGATCATAACTCACATCTACTCACCTGCCTCTCATCTCTGCATCACAAGGACTTTGCTAACAAAAACCACTACAGCTTTTAGGAGGGAGATTTTTCATGTCCAAAGTGCAAAACTGGGAGGTTTATACATCCTCATTCTATTGAATTAATGGTGAGCTAGACACAGGAAAGAAAACAAAATAATCATACATGCAGACTACTGGCAAAGTATGCTCTTCAAGTGCTTGCTACCACAGGTATTTGCTACAAAACAGGGAACAAGACAAAGAAGAATTAATTCCTGACAACAAGTTTGTTGGTACAGTAAACAGGATGTTTCAATATATTTACATTTTGAACATGGAATTTTCAGCCTATGAATGTATCTTTAGGTGTGTAAATATTCTCCTTTTTCCTATACATTTCTTTAAAATATATCTATAAATATACCACTCTTTTGGCTCTCAGACAAAGCAAGTGGAGCCCGATTCTTCCATGTTCCTGCTTTTTACTTCACCTCAGACAACTTGGGAAGAGTGACTCATGCCAACATTATCACAATTCTCAGAAGAACTGATCTTCTTTAACCAATACAAATAAAATCTTGTTATCTACTCCATCCCTGCTCGGTTACTGGCACCAAGGCCATTGTGACTATGAACTAGAACAAGAGCCTCAACAACAATGTGGCACCGGAACTGCATTTTGTTTGTGAGAAGGAATTTTGCTTTCCTCTTTCTCAGAGCTTATCTACAAATCCTAAATTATCTCCCTAAAATGTTTATTTCTGTATGCTTTTCAGATAAGAGTGCCTAAATGTTTATTCAGTAGTGAAGAATCATGCTTTCTTGCCTCACTAGTGTTACAATGCTTGGATATAAATGAAGGGACAAAATGTTCCTGAATTTCAGCTGAATGAGGAATCAACAGAAATAACAGTAGATATGTTTTCAATGTAATTTTAAAAACTGAAGGCAGTGGTGTTTTAACTCTATTTTATATGTATTCCTGATATCAAAAAAAGCAAATGAGTGCACCATTTATGGTAAGATTTTGTTGCTTAAGCCCATTAGATGAAGACCAAGATTCAATGCCAGTAAATAGCTCAATCCCATTTTCTCAAGTTCTCTATTCAGCTGCATGTTAGCAGGAGTGTGAAAGGATCTAGTGCAGTTTTCTTTCATCCACATCAAGTGCATGGGAATGTAAAAAACTAGTTTAATCTACCACGTTTGACAAGCAAAGAGGCCCTGTGGCTCAACTGGTAGCAGTGTCTCAGTGTTACATCACTGTTAAAAATGATAGTCTCCATCACCATAAGTCTCTGAGCCCTCAATAAGTATGAAAGAACAACATAAAATATAACAGTCTGAATTACGTGGGAGTGTTCAAGATATGACATCTGTGTTGGGAACATGAATTCATTCAACATCTGTGGCACCATTTCTTTCAGCTGCTGAGAGCAAATGTCCCATATCTGCCTCTCATTCAAAAGAAAGATAAAATATTTAAGAGAAAAAATCAGCGGCATTAGGTCACAACATCCTGGTTTTTACAATTATGCATAGAAAAGAGGATTAAAAACAAGTCATGTTTAGTTTCCTTACATGATCCTTTCTGGCTCATCTAACACATACGGACATAGTTTTTATTGTTGCAATAAGAAAAAAAAAAAAAGAAGTCATTGTTGTCCTACTTCAAGTCACAAAAGCACAGAGTCCCAGATCCTCTATCACATCTGTTTATGAGGCATATATTTGCATTTTTAAAAAATAAATCTTCAGTTAGTCCTGGCACAAGTCTTAGGATTTAAATATCTCGATTTCTTTGTCCTGCAAAAAGCAAAAGGTGCCTTTGTAAGGGTAAATCTTCAATCTGTCAAAAAGCTGTTTCCCTTGTTTCATTTGCAATGAACATTAAACACAGCAGAACCACTGAGAGGAACCAGGGACGTAGAAAGCAAGGGGAACTTCCCACCCCTGTATCTCACAGACACGCATTTGGCCATTCTATGTACTTCAACAGCATCAGAAGGACTCCTCAGGTGGGAAGGGCAGAGGGACAGACAGGACATTCTCGGTTTCGGTACCTGGTGATTACCCAGGTACTTGGAACAATATACTTTAACTACTAAGATCCCTTCTGGCTGATGGCAAAACACATTGCTCTTTTCATAACTATTTCTGTTATCGTAACTTGCACCACTTTGGTGGCAGAATATATAGCACATGGAGCCCAAAAGATTGTGAAGCTTAAAGACTGTTGAGCTGCACACCAGACAACAGGACAAGAGAGGAAGTTTCCCTGAAATAACTGCTTCTCTCATTTTTATTTAAAATGTGAAGTGACTTTCAAACTGAGTATAAAGCAGCGTCAAAAAATCTGTCAGTATTGATTGGTAGTTGAATGGTCTACGTAAAATTCAGACTGGTTGGTATGACATAGTTTTTGTGCCTCATATTAAAGGGTATGTGTAGTGCTGGGAGGGATTTAGAAAAGACTACAAGGATTATATACTGCTGTAGAAAATGCCTTATAGAGAAAGGTAGGCTTCCAACAGCTCAATCTCTCTAGTTTATCGAGGAAATAAGAGATAGCTGGATTACAGTATGCAATCATCTTATGGGGAGAATGGTATAAAAGGTCAGACAAACTGAATTAGGAAGTAGACCATGCATAGACAACAAAAGGGGCACCACTAATTACCAAGGACAATGGCATGTTCTTCATTTGAGGAATTTCCAGCCAAAGTCAGATTCCTTACAGGGGGACATGCTCTGCTTAGAGAAGTTATCTGGTCCAACACAGCAACAAGTAGATGAAGCTGAATGGCCTGCCCCATTCAGAGACATCGGATCATAATTTGGCTTTAAATATCATGATCAGGCCCTGCTAGTCTCTGAAAAGAGGAGAAGCCTGTCCCTCAAACACAAGGCCATCAGTGTTATCTCCAACAGGTAACAGCACCACTCTCTCATGGGATATATTAACTGTTCCCATCAGTATACCTACAAAATAATTTGAAAGTATTGTTGGAGGAATTTTAAAATTCACCTTTCTGTTTGAAATTTATATTTTAAGGAAGTATACATCCTGAACTGACTGCAGGAAGTGAGGTTTTGCAATCACCTGTTAAAATCCAGATCTCATATTATCATTTAGCGTTGCCCCATGGTATTGTTGGGCTGAGCCCCTACTCTGAGACAAAAAGATAACAGCTGTGCTTGAGCATAGAACAGACGGGGAAAATGCAATTCTATAACCTGTGAGGTGACTGTGAAAGATGGCTGGGGGTAAAATCAGAGGAAACTGAGAAGTTATATTCACATCCTAACAAAAGTTGTTACAGTACAGAAATGATAGGGTAAAATGCAGCTGCTACTCCCTGGATGGAACGTGGTTTGCAGCTTCACAATGATTCCCCACACAACAGTAAGCACCTGCTAAGAGGGACGGAATGGAGAGTGGAGTGGAGACACTGTGGTCTCCCTCCACAGAAATCCTTGCAGGAACAAGATGGTACTTGGCAGCTGATGAACCTCATAGCACCTGTCAGTCAAGGGAGATAGATGTCTTTCTGCTAAGCCAACAACCACGGTAACATCTCTCTCCTTAGATGAACTTGTTTCATTAAAACCTAATTGTATATTAATGCACAACTCCAACCCAAAGTTATCTGCCTCCAAGGGATGACCACCCCCACAGGGCATGCATTTTTTTTCCTGACTGTATCTTTAAAAGTGAAGATAGAGAACTTTACACCAAACAGTAACAAAGGTATTTATGACTAAAGTCAGTCAAGCTTCAGCTAAACATAAAGAAATACTAAAAAATAAGTTGAGAATGGGGGAAAAGTCAGGGAAGATTCCATCAAAACTGCAGGGATCAGTCGACAGGCTGGCCCATAGGGATGCCTACTGAGTAAGAGCCATACTCTGTGTGTACTCTAAATACTTTTACTGGGGATTAGAGCTTGTCTGTGTGTTGCTTTGAATATAGTTTTGGGTCAGATACCATCACCCGCAATCTTCAACCTTAACCTGTAAAAATTTTCTATTAATAGTGTCATTCCATAACCTGTTAGTGTGAGCCTTTCACGGGTGCTGGCAGCTGGCAGCAGTGAGTAATACACTTGACTGAAGACCCACTGAGGTGTCTCCCTTATGTTGTTGCTGTATTTCCCTGGGTAAGTCAGTCAAATCACCCTCTGTTCCAGTAGGACTGTTCAGTGAGGGGTCCCCATAACAGGATGCTAACAGACTGGTTGGGCACAAGGGTCTTGGCTTTCCTGGGGTACTGACAGACAAATGAAACGCTAAGGGTCAAGGAAAACTCCTCATTTCATGTGACAGGTGACTTTGTAGAGAGCCCTATGCTCTACAGACCACTTTCTTGGTCACAAAGACAGGCCATCTTACCTAAACCTCCAGGCAGTTCTGAAAGCACTTCCTGGGCTGGAGCTGCTGTTCATGACCTCTTATCAGAGCAGAGGCTCTGCAAAATGCTTGATGAGAAACTGTGCAAGAAGTAGTAATATTCCTTCTGCAATTTTCAATAAAAGAGAAGCTATTTGACTGTGAACTTTTAACCTCCATAGGACAAGCTTCTACCAAAATCATTACATGTCCTGGAAAATACCAAGAATCAGGCAGTAGGGGAGGAAATCCCCTGTCAAGATCCTTCTTTGTGATTTCACTGAGAGGAAGATTGCTGCCCACACAAGAGCAGCTTCTCCTAAAATGAGCACCATAAGCTTTACTTATTCACTTAGAGTTTCTGGGTAAAGAACTGGCTCTGCTGAAATCACAGGCCAACTCCTATTATCTTAAATTACTTAATGCCTTAATGGAGACCCTGAGAGGGAGGACAAGCCATGTGGACACTAAGGTCTGTATTTGTATGAGAAATACTGGTGAAACCAAGAGGTGAAACAATACTGGGAACTCATGGAGGAGTTTCTAGGAAAGACTACATAAGCACCAAAGCACTGTTGCAAGATGACTCCTATTTCTCTTCCACTCATCTTTCCTCTTTTTTGTCCTTCTAAGGGATCACAGGAGAAGGGAAAACAGTACAGGAACTTCTATGCCCCTTCTCCAAATAGGTCTGTCCCAAGACAGCTCAGAGAAGGTGTAAGAAGGCAAGGCAGACCTTACTGCACCTCACCAGTGATCCAACTACCACAGTATGTGCAGTGGAAGACACTATTTCAGGATGCCATACAAACGTGGGCCTTTCTGCAGTATTTACCCTGGGGATAGCTCAGCATCAATGGCCATTGAATTAGGGATGTTATACAATACATTTCTGCCTACTCCTTTTAGTATTTATTTATGGACCATTAGCTCATTATTTTTAGCACTCCACTTTTGAGCCAATTGATATTGTTATCTCCCAGAAAACTTCTGCAGCACCTTGCAGCAGTTCACCATTCACTCTGTAAAGAAGTACTATTCCATGACTTTTGTTAAACCACTTTTTCCCTAGTTTGCATGTCTTGCAATTCTGGCATTGCATGATTTAGCAAGCAGCAGTTCTGCATCTATTGTTTGCTATCAACTGCCTTCACAATTCGAAAAACATCAGTCACATCCCCTCCTCCTTCTGAATTCTCTCTCCAAACTAGAAGGTCCCAAGCATTTTCATTTTTACTGTTTTCCAGTTCTCCTTCTCTGTATCTTTTGTATCTTTTCTAACTATCCTTCCTGCAATACAGACACCAGAACCAGACTCAATAGGCAAAATGTGTGTGCACCAAAGTTTTGCACAGTGGAAAAAATCATGCTTTCTGGTTTATTCACAAGACAGCACTGAGACAGGCCTGACATTATTCTGAATAACTATGCCTGGCACCACCTCCAAGAAATTTGTGTCATGGGCCTGTCAAAGCTCTCCTCCTCCTCCTCTGTCTTCAATCTTTTCTTCACCCTCCCACTGCATGCTCACATTCCTCCAAGCCAAGTCCGCACTGCTCTCCTGTTTTTCTGCTCCACTCCCACTTTCCAAGCCACCCTTTCCAGTCTAGATAGATATCCTACATGCACTGATTTGCTGTGCACAAAACACTGCTGAACATACTACGAAAAGGATACAGGAGATCTGCACCATTGCCTCATCCCGAGCAGCTACCAAGAGGCATCTGCATTTGGATTGCTGTTGGGAGCAGTTCTTACCATGTGTATAACGTAAAGACATATTCTTTTCACATATCTCTGCTTGACCTTCTATACACAAACTTGGTGTGTTCAAGCCCACTCCCCTATGCTTAGCACAGTGGATCAGGGCACAGTGGATCAGGATGCACTTCAGTGTCTCAGCCACAGAGCCTGCATCTCCCACAACCTTGCTTTCAGTGCTGAATATCAACACCCAGATGAATTAAAGCACCTCTGCTAGCAAGGAGAAGGGATGTAAGGAAGAATACAATCAAACTCCACCTCTCCTCCTTCTTTGCCCCTGCACATGAAGCCCACTGTTTTCACAGCCATTTTGCAAACACTGGAATGCATGCAGAGAAAAAGGCACTAACCAGACACTGTTCTCTACTGAAAGGAAAGTCAGGCAAAAGTTTTAGATTTCCACAGCAAGAAGCTTGGGAAGAGTATTTCTTCAGGAAACAACACAACCACCACCACCAAGACTACATGGATTTTTGCCTGTCCCCCTTGCCTGGCTTCTGCCTTTATAGCCAGGGCTTCCCATGACACTCAGATCTGCTGTTACTAAGGATAATTTTCACTGGTTCCTTCCACAGTAATGTGCATTCTGACATAATCTAAAGTAGGCATAACTAGAGGAAAAGAAATCTACTGGTAGTTTTATTTTGCAGTGGAAATCTGTATAGCATTTATTGTCAGCTTATATTTCACATGAAGGATCTGATTTGGTTCATCAAGAAATAGCAAAACCCTGATATTGATTTGAGAATGATTAAAGCCTAAATAAAAATATCTCAGCAGTCCTAGACCTAACTAGACTATAAGCCCAAATACTTTCTGAATAATATTTAAAATAAAGTGTTTCACAAATGAGCCTCAAGATCTTATAGTAATTTAAATGAATTAGAAATGCATAGCCCATTGATTGTGTAACTTCATTGAAGGTACAGAATTTATGGCAATATGAGTGAAAACAACATTTTCCAAAGACAGGCAGACAAATTATATTGAAAACATTTATGCTGGAGAGTAACATAAAATATCAGCTGATCAGCTCAAGTAATGATGATTTATATCTTCGAATTAGCAAAATTTCTCTGTACAGGTGCCATAAGACTGCAATTTTACAAACTGATATTTAGTTGAACATATTTATAACATAAATTATACACTATGTACAAAATGTAGTTCTCCACAGAACTCTTTGTTTAGCATGCTTCAACACAGAAGTGATTTTCCAATTTCTAGGAGAGGATGCTAGCTTTTCCTTTAATTTAAATACCAAAACACTTATCAAACCATGAAAAAAAAAATCCATTTGGTATCACATGGCGCTGTTCTTAAGTTACTTGTTTGCTACCATATGTTACAGGAGAGTAGAACCAGTCCCAACAATAAATAGATTTGCTTATTATCAACTAAAGACTTATATTCACGTGATCACACTTTCAACCTGAGTGCTTTTACAAGACTGTAGGATCCATTTATCTTTGCTTTTCTCGACACGTAGATCAAAATTGCAACTACAGGTACTGCTACCGCTGTTACAGAGGAGAATGCAATAATCAGTGGTAACATCTGATCTGGGTTTTCCAATCTTGCTGAAAATGGAGACAAAAAGAGAAAAATGTGTAAAAATTGATTGAAACAGTTATGTGCACATCACTGTAAAAGCAGTGTTATTAATAACCTGCATTTGGAACACTATTTCTGTTTTCATGCACAAAATACATTTCAAAACTTTTTTCTTATATATTTTTTCTTTAGTAACTTTATATTACACATTTTAATTCCTAGCCACTACCTTGGTCTTTAATTTGCTAGGCAAGTCCAAACCCATCTGATACCACCTACAATGAAGAATATCACGAAATTCATGAATACAAGAGGAATACCACATATTTTACCCAGAAAACATTTGGATATGTTTCAACCTCCTGGGATTGATGCTTCAAGGGGATGACCATGTTTTAAAAGCCCACTCCTTAGATAATTCTGTGAAACAGAACTTTCTCTGGATTAGTCTCCATGTTCTTGCATGTGGACAGAAGTCCAGCCAGAATCCACCTTTTTCTGGCCCTATTTTTAAAACTACTGCACCATTTTGGGTAAGAGAGACAATAACATCCACACTGAAAGAAGGTTAAATACAGCTTATTCTCACTAGGTGTTCTATTGTTTGGTTTGATTTGGGATGCGTTTTTGTTATTTTAGGTTAACAGCAGTACTATTGTGCAAGGATCAACCATAAACTAGTTCTGCTCACCTTGGCACAAAAGTTACTAGGAAGTACAAACAAAATAGATTTAAGGCAATAGATCTACCTACCTACAACAGCTATCTCAATCTCTGTGATGTTGTTTCCAGCCTCATTGAAAACATAAAGCAAATACATGCCTATATAATTTTTGTTAACCTTGTAGAATAAAAAGGTTCCATTCACTGATGGCAGAATAATTTCTCCTGATGGACTTTTTTCAGGACCAGCACTGATGGTGTGTTACTGTGTGTGCTACATGTAATAGTGATATTTTCTCCTCCTTAACATTTTCTGGTAGATACACTAACACAGTAAAATTTTGGGGAGGAACTGAAAAGAAATGCAAGGTAGGATTTAGCAACAAACAGAAGTGAAAACTCATGAGGTATCAGCAGCTTTTACACACAAAGTACTAATCCAGTTAATGGACCCACTACAATAGTTGAACATGTGGCTTTAGACACTGCTCTGTCACTAGCTATCCTTCACATACCAAAGCCAATGGCTGCAGACAAACAGAACATTTTATCCAGTGTTGGATAACTTTTACATTACATGGAGCCTTTTCTTCTTCTCTTATTTTAGATTCACTGTTTATTTGAGTTCATGAAAGGACACAGACCAACGGACCCAGAGGCTGATGTCCTCTTTCAACAAAAGAGAAACAGAAAAGGCACATTTTTTTTCTACTAGGTTCTGCAATTTTACATCCTATTTTCAAAGGTGGAAGTGGAACTATGAAAAATTTTGAAGCAGCAGTTATTTTGTGCATCTGTCATTTTGGGCAGAAGTTTTCATTAGCACTAAAACTCTACCACTTACAAAGGCTTGTGCAACTCATCTCAGTTATTTTAAAGATAATTCATTCATAATGAAAGTCATTCTGGCTGTCTAAAACAAATCCTAATATGAACTCTGTACAGCAGTTATTTTAACTAACCTTTGACATAAAGTATTAGGTGTTGAGACTGCACCCCCCAGGTTAACAGTGGTATGCATGTGTATTTTCCTGCATCCTTTAGCTGAGTCCTATCTGTGGTATATTTGCCATCTACTGTTTCAAGGGTTGTGAATCCATCACCTATTTCTTTTACAGAGTACTCTGAACAGATGTAACATTCAAAGATATGCAAGGAATGGTAACACTCTCTCCTTGTGTCCTGCACTTGAAGGGGAAATCAAAAGTGTATTTAGTAAGGAATAGTAAAGAACAGGGGAGAGGGCTGGATTAGTGGCAGAAGTGATCCCTAAGCAATACACTCTTGCTATGCAATAGACAGAAGCAGCAGGGCTAAAGCAGAGAAATCTGCTTACTACTGAAAATGGAACTTGGCTATCATTGCATGTGAGTTGAGGAATCAGCATTTGTTATAGCTTAAAGGCGGTTTGAAAGGACAGGATACAGAGTTGTAACTTAGAGGAGAGCCAGGGAGCTGTAACACTGTGCTTCCACAGTGAAGCTTCAGCATGTATGTTCTCTTTGGATCTTTCATAGGCAAATACCCACTGAGACCTATTTGGAAGAAAATGCAGGCAACTGCATCCCTTCTTTGCCTCATGCATACATTTGCTGACTGGAAGAGTGATGGAAGCAAAGCTCAACTGACATAAGAACTTTTCATAAGCTATCTGTACTGAGGCAGATGTCACGCTTCATTGTTTAAAGCTTCCTGAATTACTTAATGACATTAGGGACACCTTTTAACTCCATTGACATCAAAGACAGAATTGTCCCGTTCTCCACAGTAGGAGACCTGGGTCTAAAATATGTAAAACAAATTTTTCCATCTTGTTCTACAAACCTTGAACAAATAATTGCACAGCTTTTTCTTCCTTGCCAAGTTGGTTATAAGCTTCACATTCATAAAGCCCCAGATCTTGACTTCTTAAGTTCTGTATAGTTAACGTAGCATTTTTAAAAATTTTCTCAGACTCCCCAGTGGCCTTCTTTTTCTTCCAAGTGATCACAGGAGATGGATTACCAGAACTAGTACATTTCATCATCACAGTTTCTCCTTCCTTAACAGCAGTAGCAGGGATAACAGAGATCATTGTATTCTTTGGTCCATCTGAAAGGAAGAGTCCTATAATTAATCATGACTGGATTTGCTAGAGATGGATCCAACATGCCCTACTGGATGCTAGATTGTCAGCCTCCCAAAGTTAATTTCTTTTTCATTCTCAGAAAAAGTAAAGCACACAGTATCAGAGTTTCCATACAAACCCTTCACAGCCTAAACATACTAACCAAGTACTTTAACCAAGACTGTTAAGAAGGTAGACCAGATTCTCGCTCATTCAGACCCTGTCTTAAGACTGTCATTACATTAAAGATTTCACAACTTTGTTTTATTCATCAGCACTGCTCCTATCTTTGGGAAGAGCAGAGGACTATGCCCATTTTTTTGGTTTTTGTACACAGGGTTTTGTTTAATTTGATGGTTACATTTATCACTGAATAATTAACTAATTATTTTTAAATGACTGGGAAAGTTTCACACATACTTACATTCCACATTAAGTGTTATTTCACTTTTACTGTTCCCAAACTTATTTTCTGCTACACATTCATAGTCTCCTCCATTTAGGACCATCACAGATGGAAAAAGGAGAATGCTCCCTGCACTGTAAGGTCCCATGTCTGTACTGTCAGATTTTCTCCTTAAAATAATCTTGGGAGGAGGGTTACTCTCAGCAGAACATTGTATGGAAACATTTTCTCCTTCTTGAACTGTTGTAGAAGGCTCAATGGAGAGCTCTGCAAGGACTGGAGCACCTGCATGACAAAAGAAAATACTGTTATACTAATGCGAAAGTACTAAAGATGGAGAAGGCTTTAAGAAAGGAGGAATTGCTTGCCCAAGGATCTTTTCATTTTGGTTTTGATCCCAGACTCCATCTGAGACTTTTGGCTCTGTTAAAACAGTACCAATCATTAAAAACAATAAAATAGTTTTTCCATTAAATGACTTCTAATGACTAAAACTACTAGTTCAAAGAAGGAGACTGATGTTTCTGTGAAATTGCTACATACATTATATTTCAAGGAAATAACAGTGTGTGTCCCCTCACCACTTTCTCAGATTCTTTTATCACTTTGAGCATTGCATTGTGGGAAATGTATAGAAGTATGCATATACAACAGTACAGACAGAATTAGCTGAAAATTAAGCATAGAAAGAAAAAGTACAGCCCACAAAGAGCCATCATAAATTAAAGCTAAATCCTGTTTTTGTAAGAAGGAAGGCCCCATAACTTCCTATAGTGTTTCAACATCCTTCAACCTAAAAGGCAGCTGCCAGTTAAGTACTGAATAATATAAGTTAAATTCAAGTAGACCTGTACCTTGTATAACAATGTCCATGGTTGCAGTCTCTGTTTTATTAGTTACCAGATTAATTACTTCACAGATGTACAGTCCTGAATCATTGAAATGGGCATGGGGAATAAAAAGGACATTGTTTTTTATCAGATGCTGAATGCTTTCTTCAGCCAAATGTTTTCTCCAAACAATTTGTGGTGGTGGGTTACTCTCAGTCACACAAGTGAGGTTTAGAGAGTCTCCTTCCATTGATGAGCTGCCTGGAGATGCAATAATGATAGTATTTTGTGGGCCAACTGTAAGAGAACAAAAAAGAAAGAGAAGATCAGTGAGTAAATGAAGAATGACAAGCACATCTTTAACACTAGCTTCTCTGGAGGTACATTTCACAGAATAACAATTAAAAAGTGATTAATGTGTATCCCAGTAGCACAGTGGAACAGTTTTTCCAGACTTGATAAGACATTTTGCTTGCAGCTTTGAAAGCTAAGGCAGACAAAATGTGTACAAATTTTTTTACTCTTTTTATCTCCCTATTGTTTATAACTATAAACTTGGAATTCCTAGGTGTTCACTTTCAATTTTAAAAACATTTGTTTATCTGCATGATGCCATTTTTCTTCTGTCCTTTACTTTCTGCCCGAGCGCCAAGGCCCAAGGTAAGAGAATGAGACAAGTTGCTTAAGCATTGCCTAACTCCTGTCATGAACAATGGTGGGTATTTAATGACTCAGTGACTGCTACTGAATACAACACAATTCAAATTAATACAATAGATTATCAACATACATAATACAAATAAGAAGTGCAGATTACAAATTATTTATAGTACACCCTTTGTAAAGCCATTCCACAAAACTTAAGATACTTTGTGTGAAAGCCCTAGCACAAAAATACTTACAGTTTGCATTCAGTTTCTGAGAAGATACTCTTTCTTTGGGTTCAAAATCCATAGACTGAATTGGTAACTTGGCCACACAGGTCATCTCTTTCCCAATATCTTCAGCCATGGGATTAAATGAATATGTCACAGTTTTGGTCTCTGTATTTGTGCTGTCATCTTCATAAAAGTATTTCTCATGAAGAACATGTTCCTCTTTCTTTAGGACTACTTCCAGGTGATGAGAAGGATACACATCAGGAATTTTACAGCTGACAGTGACTCTTTCTCCAGCACCTAAGGATGGGCTGATCTCAAGGATAGGATCACTGGGGAAAGCTAAAAGAATAAAATTAAGTTCTTTAGACTAGCAGAGATGAATACTAGGGTCAACAGGAGAGCAAGATGCAGATAGAAAACATCTTGAATTTATAGGTGTTCAGAACATGACATTCTATCAACTTTATTAGAAGACATATCTTGATCTGAAGATATACAATCCTTTTATAAGCAGTTCATACAGTAACAGGAGTTTTATTTGTACAGTTTCTGATATATGATCACAAAAGTTCTAGTAAGATCCAGCAAGGCACCTTGGCAATGATACAGCTGCCTAAATAAAGGTACTCAGAGAAATCTGTGCACTGGTAGTATCCTGTTTTCTGTGCTGGTAGATTTAGACATCTGAATCATTCTCCTGCAAAGTACAAAGGATTTGATTTCCACCCCCCCCTGCCCCAGCTCTATGATTGTATTTGGGCAGTGCATATTTTGGCTTTCACGAATTACCAAGAATAAGAATAAATAAGATGAGTACATAGTATGTTCAGTGGAGAAAGCTAAGCAGAAAAGGCCTAAGAAAGTGTCCCAAACAGACAGATACAGGAATCTTACATGGAAATATATGTTGAGCTACAGCAGACTCATTATCCTAGGATTGCAAGCTATCTACCAGCCACAATATCTAAAACAATTATGAATTTTTTATAAACATGTACTACTTCAAAAAATCTTACATTTTTACTTACAGTAAAGTTCAACTTTGACACTCTTCTCTTTTTTATCTTTCTCCCCACAGAAGACAGTACACAGATAATCATGAGAATTCACAATGCTAACTGGGTTCATAGTCAAGGTAGAGTATGTCCCATGGTTGTTCACTGTTCCTCCAAGGGGGTTGTCCATTTGTGTTCTCCAGGAAAAACTTGGTGATGCACAGCCAGTAGTATTGCATGTGAGTATGAGTGTTTCTCCAATCTGTGCAACAACTCTATTAGCAGGTATAATCTCCATATCAAAAGCTTTAACTAAATAGGGAGAAAATACATAAATTCAGCAGCTTTCTCAACATTTACTTTTCTATTTCTCCTCATGTTCTACTGTGACACAAGGTCTTTACATCTTAAATTTACAGTTCTGTGGAAGTTAAACTAATAAAACCTCATATAGTGGTTTACATCTCCAAAATACCCCATAAACATCGTTATTTTTGCCAAAAATAATACAGACTCAGATGACTAACAGATAGTTCTCATATATAAATTGGCATAAACCCAGTGCTATCAGTGAAAAGAAATAAATTGGCATAATACAATTTGTTGTTGTTGTTTGGTTTGCCTCCTTTTTTTTATCTTTTTTTTTGTCAGGTGGATCTGGTTCTAAAACTTTGTAACATTTGAGAGGAGAGGGGTAAGATAGCAAGTACAACTGCAGAAACACTTTCAATAGGACATTTGTACCAAACTTCCCTGATACTGTCAGGAACAACATTAAAAATCAGACATTCAGTGATATACTGCAGTTGTCTCCTAGACTTTTAGCAAACTCAGTAGGAAAATGATGATGTCAGTGCAGAGCACAGAAAAGCTTAAAGTGTCAAAAAAAGGTTCCTGACATTTTGACAGAATTACTTAATTGACATTGTATTCACTAAAATGTAAAAGTAACTGGAACAAAAAGAAATAAAGATCAAACAGTAAATTTTAGGTCAATTTACAAACAAATAAAATAAGCACCACCAAGCCCTCTCCCCAACTTACCAGTCCTTAACACATACAAAATTACCAGCACAGCCCAGCTCGTTCTTCCCATCTGTTTTAACATTTGTAATTGCTGTTACCAGGTAAAGTAAGTAAATTCAAAATTTTGCTTTCTGTCTTCTGTGAAGAAGTACAGTAAGATCTTGCTGCTCTGCAGCACTTTATTAGAAGAGCTCTAGCATGCTCTTTATAAAGGCTCTCCTCCAGGTGGAGTGGGAAACTCCCGGACAGGAAAATCCAGAGCAGGGAGGAAGAGACCCATATCGGGCTGTGCCGCTTGGCTCAGCGCCCTCTGCTGCTTTTGTGAAAGGCCAGGAAAATAATAAATATTAACACTTGTAAATACAGCGCCTACTACACTTTTAGAGATCAAGTAAAAATCTGATCCTGCAAACAACTGATAAAATGAAAGTACGGGGGTTGAAAGTAACTGAATGGCACTATATCTCAGACGGAAAAGTTCTTTGGGTTTTTTTTGTGAAAATATTTTTGCAGGACTGAGTCTTGAGAATGCTTCTAACAATGCTCAGCTCTGTAAATAACATTATGTGACTAATTATTCCCTTTGAAAACTGTGTTACCAGTTTAAGAGGTGCTGTTACTTATTCCTAAGTAATTTTGATCCCTAAACATGAAGAAATAAGTGAGATAACAGTAGTCTGGAGATCTGACTTCATCAGCTTGAATCAGGCTCACAGTGTTCAAGTTAAATGAATGAACTAATAATCTCAATTCCGTTTAAAAACTGTCAATTATTCAAAATGCTATTGGTACATTACAACACTGATATGCCTCTCAGATCTCTTCTGTCCTGTTTATGTATAATTGAAGTATAGCAGTTGATATCACAATTTGAGGATTATTTTCAGTATTTGGCTTCCAGTGGGTATAAAAAGGCAGTTTGGAATATTTCTGAGGGCAACTATTAGTGGCTAATATAGCAACAACATTATGGAAAAAGTAAACTAACCTTTTCAGTGTTTACTTTTCAATTGGGAAATGCTATGAATGTAAAGAATGGATAAAGGTTTCTAAATCTGTTGTTTATGTGTTCCACTACTTGTGTAATTTAGGCACTACAGAGGGATCTAGACAGGCTGGATCAGCGGGACAAGGCCAATTGTAGGAGGCTCAACAAGGCAAGTGGTGGATCCTGCACTTGGATCACAACAGCTCTCCAGGCTGGGCACAGAATGGCTGGGAAGCTGCTTTGGGGGGAAAGGCCCTGGGGGTGTTGGTCGACAGTGCCTGAACATGAGCCAGCAGCATGCCCAGGTGGCCAAAAAGTCCAATGGCATCCTGGCCTGGAGCAGCAACAGTGTGGCCAGCAGGACCAGGGCAGTGCCTGTCCCCCTGTGCTCAGCACTGGGGAGGCCACACCAGTTTTGGGCCTCTAACTTCAAGAAAGACATTGATGTGCTGGAGCACGTCCCGAGAAGGGCAATGGAGCTGGGGAAGGGGCTGGAGCACAAGGCCTGTGAGGGGCGGCTGAGGGAGCTGAGAGTGTTTAATCTGCAGAAAAAGAGGCTCAGGGGGGACCTTATCACTCTTTATATCCACCTGAAGAGAGGCTGTGGTGAGGTGGGGATCGGTCTCTTTCCCCAGGTAACAAGTGACAGAAAAAGGGGAAAAGATCTCAAATTGCACGAACGAAGGTTTAGTTTATATATTAGGAAAAAATTCTTCACTGAAAGGGCGGTCAGTCATTGGAACAGACTGCCCAGGGAAGTGGTGGAATCACCATCCTTGGAATTGTTAAAAAATGCATTGATGTGGCAGCCAGGGATATGGTTTAGTGGTAAACATGGCAGTGCAGGGTTAATGGTTGAACTTGATCTCAGAGGTTTTTTCCAACCTAAACAATTCTATGATTCTGTATTGGTCAGTTATGAATCATTAAATAAAACCAGCAAGAAATTCAAAACAAAACATATGTGTTTTTAAAATGTCTCTGGTAAATATTTGCTATGTAATAGTTTGGTCATTTGATGTCTGAAATATTGTGATCATATAGCATATTTTATAAACAGCACAGATTCAAATATCTAGCAAGTGAGTAATAACTTGGAAAAATAAAGGCTGAAGTAACAATGCTGTAAACATTAAAGAAATCTATTTGCTGAAATGTTAGCCCATCAATATGTGTTTTAAGTCCAGCAGATTTTAAATGGCTAATAACCTAATGCTGGCTCCAAAATACCGTGTTCAGGTGAGAGTTGTACCACACAATGTAAGGGTCCCCTTGGCCTACAGGCACCATGACTTCTTCAGAAACTATTTCATCTTGGTTTTTACCTGACTGCAGCTGGCCATACCTTTGCATCCTCATCAAAGGATAGCTGGACGGTACAAGCTGCTACAGAAACACACTGGGTAAAATAGCTTCATATTTTTCTATCCTTCAGCCACTTTTTTCTTACATTCATCATAAACTCATAAATATAAAAGGGATTTAACGACAGTGGAAAGAAGAAATTGTGATTTCAGGCAGCAAGTATGCCTTCAAAGTAATAGTAACTAATAATAAATGAAAAAAACACCCCAAGAAAACACAGTTCCCCAGAAGACATAATACAGGGAAATCTGAAGCAGCTAGCAATGCCTAACCAAATTCAGTGAAAATATCACAATGGATTCTACCATAATATTTTAGTTTTATCACCATCAAAATTTTTTTTTGTTAGAGGAGGAGGAAGAATTAAAAAAAAAAAATCAGAAAAGTCTCAGGAAACGTAAGCAGAATACTGTTCTGAAAGTAATGCTATCAAATCCTAAATCAAAAATCTATCCAGAATAGGTAACAATACATCTACAGATTCTGATTTTACTTCACAGAAAATGGGTACGTTGAAGAAAAGTACTCTCTCAATTAAGTTGCAAATAAATACTTTTAAATCATAAGCAGAGAGAAGCAAGAAATGAAACTCTTCTGCTTGGACTGCTTAAATTATCAAAGGCCAAGCTGAAGGAGAAAGGGCAAAAATTCCATGTTTCTGGGAAGTCAGTTTTGAGACAGAAAAAGATATAAACATAGCAGGCCATATCCGCATGCTGGAAAAATTTTAATTAAGTCCTTCATCAGATAACATGAAATAGGAAATAACTCTGATTCAGCTCTCAGTAAACTAAACTGGACAGCTGCCATTAACTTTGCTGGAGTTGGATCCTTACCAGAGGGACTACTAGACTGAGCGATCAGACAAATTTAACTCAGACAGTGTAGGTAAGAGCAGGGTTAGCCAACACATTATTAAATAGAGTACAAATCTGCCAAGAAATTAAAAAAAATTTCTTAAAATTTGCTCTCTACTCAACTTCAAATGTGAACTTTCTATGTATTTTAAAAAGAATATGTATTTTACTGTTGCTCCCACTATTCTCAGCATCAACCTCAAAATAGCAAAATGGGTACTAAGTTTGCTTTTTTCCAGAACTGTCTGTACTGCCTTGAAACAAATAGAGATCAGTTGACAAGTTTTCACAGTTGACCTCAAGAGTTCAGAAAATCTAGCTTTTTATTCAAACAGCATAGGGGAGGATGCTGGGGATAAAAATAGAGGATGCAGGTACATCCAGAGTGAGATAAGTATTATAGGATCAACGGGAAAAAATCTTGGCACATGCAGAGTGTAATGAAGATGGAAACGAAACAAGTACAAGAATATCACCAAAGGCAAAAAAGATCAAAAGAATGAAGCACTGGGACATAAATATGTGTTTTCTAATACATCTAGCAGTCAAACAAGACTTTTCTCAAGCTTTGATGGATGGCGATAAAACAAGTGTTTGTCTCAGAAGGGAGTTTGGAAATACCGAACACATCATTTTTGGCCTGGAATCAGAAAACACAAACACCCTTTGGGAAACTGAAACTTACATCAGACTTTTCTGGAATGTAAGAAAAGAAACCATTTCAGAACTGTGCTAAACATTTGCTTTAACTCACACTTCTACAATCCTGTTAAATGCCTATATGATGTACTTATCAGTTTCTTCTAGACAAAAGAGAAAACGAGTTCTTCATAATAAATTAATTGAACAAAATGCACATTACCCAACACGGTAGTTACCCAACATTTATAACCCTCTTCCTGCATTTTTAGTGTATTGCCCTGTCTCCTGGAGACTATTAGAGGAAAGCTAAAAGGCCAAACCTCTTGCAGAATTTGGGGTCTTAAAACCTTCACCACTGGTTTTGTGATATATGGCCAAGGACCTACAGCAAGAAGGGCTAATCCTTTTGGCAGAGGAAATTTAAGAAAAACGAAGGTAGAGGGAAACTCATCTAATTTGACTTTGTTTCCTGCATCAGCAATAAAATGTTTCATGGCACTTCATTCCCGTATCTGCATCTAGAGCTACCATTTGGGATTTCTGCTAAAAATTCTCAGTGCTGGAATAATAACTTCTGTACAGGAACTCAACATATAAACATATAGTGTTTATTATTAAAGATCTCTGTGTCCCACCAGATTGAGAGGACAGAATTATTCTGTGAAAGGCTTGGCATTCCGGTGGGAGGATGCAGCAAAATCTGACCTGACACTTCTTTAGCCTCATATTACAGCAAGTTTATATTTAGGTCCCTCACACATCTCAGGAAAGACATCCTTCGAATGTGCACTTGGCATCTGAGTAAAGAAAGCCTCTTCCAGAGTTTCTGATGCTTTATGGAACCAGCTGGGATGAAGAGCTTCTACCCTATGCAAAGAGTGTCTGATACCTCTACAGTATGATCATGCCTAAAGGACAAGAGACAGAGGAATGTGCTGTAACTCAAGTGAGAACTTCTCACAGGGAAAACAGACATGCATCAGTAAAGAAGGAATGTTCTTCAGGCACCACTATCAAGGTAACACCTTTAATATGGTCATATCTTGATGAAGTAATTGAAAAAACATGAACCTGGAGGACATGTATGAATACTGCAGACTATATGGCTAATACAGCAAGTAATGATGTATCAACCTCTAAATTTTCAGTTCTCAGTAATCTCAGTTGCCTGCTATTTGGATTACACACTGCCTCCTTCCTCAGTGCCTACTGGCTTTTTGGTTCCCAGAACTTCCCTGACCCTTTGCTTCTCCTGACTCCTGCCACCTGCTTTCTCATCACCTGACAATAACACAACCTCAGTATAGCCCCAAGAGGGGGAGGAAAGCATCACTGACTCCCTATAATTTTCATCTTTGGCTGGGAAGGATGAGATCTACATGCAGATCTATTTAAAGGGTTGTGTCTGTTTCAGAAACTGTAACTTTGTACCTAACTACAAAAAGAACACCAACGCATTACCCTGTAACCCACATCACACCTTACAATTGTATTCCACTTCTAACTTGTCATTATTGCAAAAAGGAAAAAAAAGAAACATCTTGAGAAAGTTTTATCATCTGCTTCTTTCCCTTTTCTGGAATTTCTTAAATACTGTATATAAAAATAAATGCATCTACTTCCTCATCATCGTTCTCAGGCACCAGCTTCCCAGCTATGACACTTCCTGTCTAGTTAGTCTGAAAGCATCTAGAATCCACAAAGGTGCCAGATAAAATAATACAGAAGTATGATAACTCACGTAGACTGCAAAAGAATTTCTTATTTTCTTCTATTCAGAAATATTGTGTATTTCACTTTACAGAAAGAACAAGAAGTTCATCTATTAATAAATAAAAGCCACTAGAGAAAAAAAGTCCCTACTTTTTATCTTAGTCTCTTGTTGCTGGCAAAAAACAAGCTGTGGAAATTCCAAATCCTATTTCTAAAAAAAAAGAAAGTATGCTCAATCTGAAAGTGAAACAGTTGAACAGCCTTTAAATCAATATACTTAAAGTGCCAAGTACTGTACTGCAAGTCAAACTTCATTAGTTAGGATAGCTGAGCTCCTATTGCCTTCATAGTGACATAGGTAAAAAAAAAGTTTCCCTTTCAAAATATTAACCAGTGTATATCAAAATCTCTTTGGAACTTCTGAAGTAAGAGTTCATATCTACTTTTATTTTGATCCAAATATACCAAGACATATTAAAATCATTTGTTCTCACTGGAGTTACACCTTTTTCAGACAAAACCCATTCAAAATGGTTAGAGAAAAAGAGTAGAGTGGGCCAAGGTCCAGATGCTGGCTGGAACAAAAGATACGATAAAGTCACAAGAAAAACATTTAAGAAGAAATATGACAAGTTACTGAATTCCTCCAACATTCTACATGAAATTCCAATACCACTAAATATTGTTGTGTACCTCAGTAAGGCTGGTATTTCACAGTATCAGAATTAGTTTATCAAGACAGGGGTGGAGAACTTTTTGACCCAGCTTTGTTGTTATTACTCACCAGCAGCTACTCTCCAACACACGTGTAGATCAGTCACTTCCCTATTTGCTTTCCTGCTCCTGAGTAATGTATGTCCCTATGGACCAAGAAAGACAAAGGGGCATGATGAGAGCAAGGACTGTAACAGACTATTCCACCTGGAAGAAATGCAGAACATGGATTCTCCTAGACAGGCTACTGATAACTGCGTTACTACTAATTGATTGTCCTTCAACCTGTCTATCAGAATATATTCTTTTTTCTCTTACAGTGGTTCATAGTCTGAAGAACCATGTTCAGCTGTATAGATATTATTTTTGCTGCCTTGTATTATAGAAATGTTATCTTTGTAGTTCTAAGGTGGACTGGCTCACTGACAGGTAGAAAGATTACAGAGATATCAGAAAGGAATTAAATGACTAAACATTGCATGATTCAAGATTCATAATTTTTAGATCTTCCATAAGGGTAAGTATTACAGAGATTGCACAGTTTTATTATTTTATTTATTTCTTTAAAGACACATAAGGAAATCTTTCTTTTACCTAGATGTTGTCACTTTTCCCTCTCTGGAAGTGGACTGAAAGTTCTAAAGAAAATTACCCTCCAAACAGACACAAGAGGAAACAAACCAATTTTTACTTCCATCAAGTCAAAATGACAAGTATCCAAGAGAAAGCATTTTGCAGTGCAAAATATATGTGTGTCTGTACACATGCTCATAAACCAAGTGACACTTGAAACCAGCTACAAATCTATTAAGGATCTGGCACCTTTTCTATGTCTTCTAATGTGCTCTACCCAAAATCAAAAACATGCTGTTTCTTTACTAAGACTATGTCTGTCTTTCCTTTTTTTTCCCCACACAGTTAAGTATCATCTTAACTGCTTTGTTTATTAACACTTTTAAGGAAGGAATATGCCAAAGTAGGAGTGGCTAAGTGATAAAAACCATGAGCAGCTGAGTTTTTCTAGACAGGCAAGGGTAGAGAAAGATGCAAGTTACTGGAATTCATTCCCCCTTCCCAGACAATTACTTGGCTAGGCATCAAAGCCCCAGTCCTTGTTGTCTGATATAGACAATGCAGCAAGAATGACTTTCATAGTTGTGTCACCCTCTATCACAGACCATGTTACTCTCTAGTGATAAGAGAGGCAACTTGAGAAATGTGACACATATTTGAAATTGCTGACAGGCAGGACAAAAGTCTGTTCTGAGTTCGTATGAGAAATGTTTGACTGCCAACATTCCAATGCTTCTGAGCCAAGGATTCCTCCTGAAATTTCCCAAGAGCTGTATGTGAATACCAAATCATAAGTTACAGATGGCTTAATGGCACTCTTGTTTGACTAAGTTTTGCCTTGATTGACTTAATTTCTGACTATAGTAAGCTCCATATCATGAGCAACAGATACTGATGCCTCTCTTTCAAAAGCCCAGATCAGACAAATGCTCTGCCTGTAGTTTTCTGGCCGAGGTTCTCTCTCTGCTGAATGAAATCACTATTAACTAAGCCAGACCACCACGCAGCTTCTGCAAGGGAGTTCACTTGGAAGCTGGGACATCCTAATGAGAAAGAAAACCATTCTGTGCAACAGTTTCTAAAAGATAAGGAAGATACAAATGTTGTATATGCAGTGTTGAATCCTTTTGTGGATCAAGGATCAAATCCTGTTAAGTGCTGATAGGCTCATGAGCTTGAGATTAGTCTTACCTCTGTAACATCTTTCTGTATGCAGGTTATCAAGTAGCATGACGACTTGGTATCTGCAAGACCAACAGGATGTTTTTTTTGCAGTCTCAGGTGTCTTGTGCCATGACTGTATTAAAATTCATGACCTGCAGAGATTTTCATTCTACCACTAAGGTAAGCATATGGATCCTGCTGTAGCTTACAGCTTCACAAAACGTGCCATTACTTATCAAATATATTCTATCAGCAATTAAGGATCTCAGACAATTTAAGAAAAAATGTTTCCCTTTATCATGCATATTGTATTTATTAATCCAAAGGTTTATTTTAAATTTATTTTATATGCAATTTATTGATTGGAAAATTACTAAATAAAATTTATTTTTAAAGATTACTAGAAGGTTTGCACGTCTAACATAAAGGAGGACAAACTTTCAGGTGAACTCTATAGTACAGAATGATTACAAGAACGAACAGAAATTTATCACAACGTTGAAAAGGAAACACTGTGTGTGTTTAAAAATCTGTAACTACCCAGGGGGAAAGCAATCACTAAATTAATCTGTAATATTTATTAGTTCCTACTAGATCATTATATTACTGTCTTAATAAAAGAAACAACTAATCCTTCTGAAAACTTAGAAAGCAGAAAATACAGTAGAAAAATGTTATTAGACTAAAGATGAAGATTGTTATAAATATGAATATATGAGGAGCTGACGATTCTGCGTAACATTCTCTGTGAAGTTTGTTTTATTTCTGTGAATTATCTGTAAACTTACCTCAATCTTTTATTTTCTTATTCTTCTTCATAAAATTCAATGTCTCAATTAATGTGTTCCATATTATGGTATTCACCTGTTTTCATCAGGATTTGTATCGTACAATATGCCATATAAGATTCGCCATATCTTTCCAATGCTTTCTTAGACAGGAAAACTAAAACAAAAACTCAAACAACTAAGTTAGTATTTTGACTGACAAACACAATTATCTATTGGACTTGACTGTGAGTAGCACTTTTCTGGCATATAGCTATAAAGCAAACCATTGTGAATAAGTGGAAATCCTGTCATGATCTAGTTAGAAGAAACAATACATGAAACCAAGCAAGAAGTCGTCTGCGATTTCTTGGTAATCTCATGATAACCAAGTTACAGGTAGTTACAGTTGTGACAACTTCACAATAACTCCTTAAGGTCACTGAAGGTTAAACACAATGCAAGCCTGACTTGATATGTGATTGAGAACTTGCAGTTTCACCTTGGCTGTAATTGCTCTCTGAGTCTCAAAACCGAAATGTTTACATTATTCAGAGAGCTCTTTCAAGCACATGGAATGTCAAGAGCCTGGAGTGAAAGTGAGTATGGCCTGTATTGTCACATCTGGGTTTACAACACACAAAAGTGTTCAGGAACAGTGACAGCAGCTTTGTGCTTCCCATAGAAATATGCAGGAATTACCCAGGAGCCCGAGGCAGCTTTAAGATCTTGCTGTTAAAGAGAAATTAAATCTATCATTCCCACCAATATAATAGTGCTTTACATAGAGATGAATTTCACAGGCTATCCTTTGAGAAACTTACTACTCAAGGTATGCATGAATGCCAGACTCTTCCACAAATCTCTTTGTACAATTTCCAGAATTCACATAATGAGAGGCTATTCCAATGAGTGGTAAAAACATAATATTTCAAACATCCTAAGTTCGTAAGCTTAAAACCTAAAATCTTTCCTGACAAACCAGGAATCACAGTTTCTCCACAAAACACCATAAATATTACAAATAGATAAAAGAACAAGAAATGGAAAAAATGGAAAACAGGAAATAGATACTAAAGAAAATTCTGGAAACATTATTAAATAGTATTGCCTTCAGTATCTCACATAATTTAGGAAAACTGTCTTATTAAGTAGCTTGAATAAAAGCACAAATAGTCCTTTTACATACAGATAATACAGCTCAGATGAAAAGTATTATAGAGCATATTCTTATTATCTTACTCCTATTTACACATGTTACAAAATACATCATATGCTTTGGATTGGCGTACGTTAAGTTCTGCTGCTGCTATTTCTCCCTCACGTTTAGAACTATTTGCTTATTATCCTTTTCATCATATAATAAAAGAAATGCAACTCTACACCAAAACTTTCGACATAAAAGTCTGCTTTTGAAAGAGGAAGAGGGTTTTTCCAGTTAATTCACCATTCCTTCAAACCCTGGTAAGAACCACGGAAAGTAGGGCAGGGTCTATCTAGTACTCCAGATCTCACTCCTATTTCCCCATCTCCAGTGTTTCAGAATTAAAATCCTGTTTGAATGTGCTCATCAGTACAGTTGTTATAAGGAGACAGAGATGAACAGATAATGCATCCAGACTTTGACACACCACTAAGGCTTTGGTTAATCAAACTTAGATTTTTATCAGAATATATAAACACCTGCAGTGGACCAGTCAGAATTTTTTCAAGCCAGAATCCCATCTCTGAAACTGACGAAAAACAGACTAAAAAATAAAAGCTTGAGAATGGTGGAAGCACAAGTGATACAGTTGCTTACACAGGGACTCAGAGGGAGCTGGCCTCTTTGCATTGAATTTGTGTTTTTGAAAGCATAATTCAATACAAGAAAAATCGTATGAGTAAATGGAATAGAAATTTGTGAAATACCCAAGAGCTTTGGAAATACAAATTTACTGACATATTTCTAAAGCTTGTAGCCCTTGAAAACCTTATCCTAAACAGAATAGAAAAATAGCAATTAGTAGTACTAATTAACACTAATTCAGTTAGAACTCAGGAATCACCTGCTCTGTTCTGCTAACCTAAAACCAATCCTGCTGCTTTATACACGTCTCCTCTGCACTACTCTTGCAAAATCTCTTTCTCCATGCAACTGGAAAAGTGATTACTCTTGAATCATGAAAATAATCGTTCCTGAATCTAGAATGCCACTAAACTTTATCAAACAAGCTCTTCTGAGCATCCCAATTTTGCACAGAGACTCTTTCAAAAAAAAGTCAAACTTTAGAATTGTACAACAGCTGCTGCTGCCTGCCAACTGCTGCTAATGCATTACTCCCAGGACATCTCACAGTCCCATCACCCTGTTTCAGCCGCCTTGCCATCCACTGACTTTGCACTACAATGATTACAAAACTGCCTTATTGGCACCCACCTCGAAAGTTCTGCCTAAACTAATCGTATCACCTTCTTACTTGGGTTTTCATTCTGGACTCGAACAGAGAATCTTCTAGATATACGATTAGACTTCGCATTGTTCTGTCAGCTGTGTAAGGTCTTACTAAATGATTTCTTAACATTGGAAGCATCACATTTACTACTGCTACAAACTGAAGTAACTGAAAGGCTGAAAAGCTTCTTTGCTGACAAGGATTGGTGTAACTGAAAAAAATTACAAACGTGATTCTTAAATACTTTATAGATGAGCTCCTGCTATGCTGGGCCACTCAGACCAGGGCTCAAGCACTAAGCTTGACTGTAGCTCAGAAGGTTCTTTGCCACAGTACAAAAATTTGCAAATTTTTCAGAAAGAATAAACATCTCTACTTAAGGAGTAGAAGCTGTCTTTGCAACACAGTTTGAAGATCTTGTCAAAACTGATCTCAAAATGCAAAGATGTTTCAGATAAAATACAAGAAATAGTAGATCTCTAATGCACATAGCCAAAATCACTGTTTTCTGTTGATTTTCTTTCCATTCTCCTCCTGAGAGAAAGTTGGCATTTACTATTTTAGTAGCATTTATTATCACTCTTCAAACATTTATCAATTCTAGCAGGAAAATCTCAACCAAATAAACCATAGATTAAACCCTTTTATGGTTTCAGTCCTTTTCAAAATCCCAATGTCACACAGGGGATAAAGAAAGAAACAGGATATCCAAGTAAAATACACAAAAATAGGAAGAAGGTTGTTTACAAAATGGCAACCAGAGTCCTGACATATACAATATTCTCATTGTTTTTTCCTTTGCCATAAGTTTTCTGACCCTTCTGTTTTGTAGGTTTTTTTTCATCAGCAGCTTTTTCTATCACTATGGCAAAGGCAAATATCCTCTGGAAGGAAGACCATCTTCCCTCCTCCACACTTCCTCCAGGACAGAGAAGAAAGAACATCGGATTTATTGTCCTGACAAAGTTGGCCACCTGGACAGAGACACCCACCATTCTCAGGGCAGAAGTGCAAGACTAGAGCACACTCTGGCAAAACCTGCCTGAGGATCAGATCGTTTGCCACATCAGCAACATTTACTCCAAGTCCGGTGTTTAACTCACAGCAACCACCAGCAGCAGTTGCTTCAGCGGAAGACAAAGACTGCACATAATGGGCCAAGTTCATCATGCACTCTTTTAAATAACGTTGTATTTTCCGAGAATATTATGTCCCCTTACTTGAAGTATGACTTCCTTCTTACTTTACTCCAGAGATTATTCAACAGTCAAAATGCACAAGTTTTTTTGAAAAGTCAAAACCCATGCAGAATGAAAAAAGCACACAAAGATGGGTAAATACTGAAGCACATAAATTGGGATCAATTGAGCATTTTATCTCTGAAAACAGCCAGAAACTTCCTGAAAGTTTCCCAGCTACAATTTATGATATAATCAGACAGTATCAGTTTCAGAAATCAAAATCTATTTAATTCAAGGAAATGTGAAACATTTGACTGGAAATGAGAGGAATTCTTACTTATTAAGGCACAGTAGACAGAAGAAAAAATATTTAAAAAATGGAATTTAAGGTTAGTGATGGTCTAGTTCTTAAAATTATTACTGTGCAAAACCTGTTTTTTTATTTTTAATACATTCCACCCAGACCAGTTTTATTGAACTTCACTGTGTGAGTTGACATATAGACACCAACACCTCTCCTACATTTCAGTGTTTATATCTGCAGTTTAACCCCATTGTGTTGTGTCCCTTTGAAAGGATATTCTGTCCCAGTTGTGTTTTAAAACTTACAACACAAAACTTTATGGCTTATACTTACAATTCATAAATGCTCTGTGCTATGTGAACTGTATGTAAACATATCAATAGAATAAATTATTAATATCTATGTGACATATAGACTAAATAATTATATGAAAAGGAGAAAATATACATCTGTTTCTCAATATATTATCATTTCTTTTAGAAAAAGTTTTTACTTAGCCATTTTTATATATACTGCAGACTACTCCTGAAAATGTCTCCTATAAGCTATATTTTAGTAAAGATACATAAAATACAAGTTTGTTTCCCAGAGCCACTAAAGTACTATATCTTCATCTATTTTGCCAGTATCAAGAAACTCCATAAGAAAAAGACTAATTTCAACAATTAACTTATTAGTCCCATTCTCCATAAGACAAGGAATTTATATCTTAGGTTATCTCTGGTATATTTAAATTTATGTTCATTTATAAATGCTTTTCTCACTTCGCTGGTGAATGCCAATATCACCAAGTTGTTTGCACATGTACAAGTGAAAGCCAAGGACTGCTGTTTCTGATGCAAATTGCCATTTGTCTTGTCTAAGAAGCTCAATGGAAATGTGTGCTGCTATTCAAGCTGTGGTGGAAAACACTCACCAGGAATGAACTACACAGGAATGTAAAAGACTTAATTGTAGTAGGAAAGGGAGAAAAAAATACTACAATATTCCAAGTTCTACTGGAATCCTTCTAGGTAGCTCAGATTGAACCCATGCTGAATTTCATCTGTCTTCAAAAGTATTATATTCTCTACAGGGCACATAAAATACATATACAAGCAACTAGAGAAATCAATCTCAATTTCAGTTTCCTTTCAAAAAATGGTTGGAAAACATTTTTAGTTAAAACTCAATAAACATTCACCCATATCTTTTTTGATTTTGACATAATTGTCATGTGTGTTCTCCAATAGGACACAGAACTAATCTCCCTGGTGCAAGGACACAATTGTTTTCAATATCCTGGCTAACTTTTTTTACCCTGCGTAATACACTTCATTTCCTGTTACAGTCCAGATCTTTCTTTTTCTTTTATATTTTAGTCATATTTTTATAAACGTCTATCAACATTGTTATGTAGTAAAGCATCAGAGTTAATAATAATAACAACATTAACAGTAGCAACAACAACAATAATAATAATCATAGAGATAGTATTACTTGGGGATAAAAAATTAAGGCAGTTAAGAAGCATTAATACTTTTTTATTTGCTTCTCTACAGAAAAATATGTGACCAGAGTGAGCTGGCCATACAAACATCCATGAGATTTTAATCTGGGCCATCAATCTTGCCATCGATCAGGCTTTGCAAGTCCTTTATTTGCTATAACCTCAGAAAGTCATTCTCCAGGATTAGCACTAGCCATTGAATTTTGATTCTTTTGGACCAACCCAAAGAGGATGGAGCCTTATATTCCTTTGGAAGCACTTCAAAATTATGAATGACTGCCAAGACAAGCAGCCTTTGCTAGGAAAAGTAATGTTAAAACAATGAAATAGGTCACTGGAAATTTCCCTCTAAATTTTTTTATACACAGTGTTTTGGGGAGTAGAGGGAGGTAGGGCCTTCCATTTGAAACAATGAACCCCAGCTATATTACAAAAACTATGGTTACAGAAAGATAGGCATTTCACACAATTATGCTAAAGAATAGTAGGTGCTTTTGCAGTCTCCACCCTGGAACAGTTTCCTGTTTTTCAAAACCCTCAGCTACTGATACTGAATGAGAAAAGATCCACTTTCATACAGCTCATCTCATTACAGCTCCTACGGCCTATTTGTAAATCTCAGTCACTGAAACTGAGCTTTCATACAGCTGTGAAGTCTGTGCAAACCAACCACTGTCATGCCAGACTAGAACCTGGTGTAACTTGAATGAAGAACCTGTCTTCTCATTTTCACTGTGGGGCACCTCATGTTTCTGAGACGCTATAGTAATAATTAAAAGCCTTAAAATTAGACCAAAAAAGGGAAAATTGAACCACTGAAATAAACTAATCTCCTAGTTCTTGAACAGTTTGTTCATACAGCTATAGGGTTAGTTTTAGACTTTAAAAATACTCATTAAAACCAAAAGATACATTTACAGAAACACAGCTTCACAGAATAAAAGCAATTAGTCATGGATCAAATACTGTTAATAAAATGGAAGCGCTTTGTACTTCCAAACTTGTTCTAGTGAAGATGACTATTGATCAAAACACTTTCTTAGAAACTCCCACATCAATAGCTATATGTAGAAACAAAAAAAAATTACATAGTCAAATCTGTATTGACATCATTTAATTAAACAAAATCCATCTCAGGGTCCCTTTCAAAGCATATCTGCTGTACTAGCCCATTTTCTCTCTTTGATAAAAAGAGAATGAGTCAGGCTTTTAAGAAACCAGAAGAGTAGATGCTTAAGAAGTACTGCCCTCCTCAAGTTGTGTCTTAGTTCTTCATATACTTTCAAATTATTTCAGATTTATTTTTTTTAGGTAAACTAGGAATAATGTTTAAGAGAATTTCTCAGTTTGAATAGTGCATCTTTTTTCCCCCTGACATCTCAGGCAATAGTTTTCAAAGCACAGGCTGCAATAGCATGGAATCTGCTTAGACCTGCCCTGCTGCTTTACTATACTGATCTGATTCTCAGACTTTATGAACAGCACCCTCCAAATTAAAAAGAAAAAAGAAAATTTGATCAGGAAATACAATACCTTGCCAGTCTCCACTCATTGTCTTTAAAGTTCATGAGTTAAAGCAAGTTGGTGGGAATTACTGTATTTTCCTATAAACATTTGGAGGTATTATCTGGCAATTAAGACTATTCTGAAAATGTCTGCACCCCTGACAATATTCACTTAAATGTGCAAATTTTCCATGCTACCATCACTCTTAAAGTCACTATGAAATCATTTCTTGTAAAATCTGAAAATCCTCAGCATCCCTTTTAACCTTTTTAATTTTTTTTTTCCAGTTTGTTAAGATTTGGGGCATGATTGTTTCCTACCCATAAGATTGACTCTGTATATATATATTTTACTAATACAGCAGAAAACACGTTTTCCAGTTCTTGCTTTTTCAACCATATTGGAGTTTAAAACCACAACATCAATATTTTAGCAAATTCCTTGTAATACAGAGTAGCAAAGTCCCCAGTAGATTTCATAGTATGTATGCTGCTCTTACAATATATTTTAATATCCTGCACCCAAAAATATATAGCTGTTCACATTACTTATTTTAAGATATAAACCACAACTCTGCAAATTTTAACAATTCAATTTTTTTTCCCCAAAAAGTTCAGTTATATCCAAATAAGATATCATCTAAATACTGTGTATGACCAGACCATATACACATCCTTCCTTCAGAACAAATAAATATGGTTCAGCTGTGGCTTGCATGCTCTCGGGATAGTCCTAAATGCACCTACATTGTATCTCAACAGCACAGCTGATCTCGTGGAGCTGCATTTCCATGGTCTCTGTATGACGCAGCATGATGGAATTCCTTCAATGAGATATTTTGTTTAAAAATGATATTAAGGTTGCAAATCCACATTCCATAAAATACAAAAGAAGAGTATTAAAGTTTTTTTACATGCCTGCATACCTTTTTTTTTTTCCCCAGGAAACTTCCAGTTCATTTATTGTAGGAAATAAATTGACCGTGATAATGAACGAGGGATTGGAGTACAAAGGAGACTCTTTGTACCTGAACTTTTCTCGTTTAGCCCCAGCTGAAGTTACTGAGCACTACAATTTGCCTAATTAAAGCAGTAAAGAATGCTTATTACTCTGAAAATTCAGGTGCTCAACTTAGGCAATCAAAGTTAATGGAGCTGAGGCACTCCAGAGAAGTGGGTGGAAAACACCAATAAATTAATCAGTGGCAGTTGTCTTTCATGTTTTGGTAATCTACATCAACTCTGTTGGCCTACGTACAATTAAAACACATTTGTTCAGTTCAGTAAACCTACTAGCCTCTGAATGAGAGGGAAGGGAAGGGAAGGGAAGGGAAGGTTTTTAAATCTCATTACTGATAGGAATTGCCGTAATATCCTCATGATTATGAGGAAATGCTTGGAGATTTCAGACTAAAAGAAGACAACATAACAGAGCAACTGAAAAAACAGCTTTAGGCTATATCCAGCTTCTAGACACTTCACATGGGCAGTGACAGCCATTTTGTCCCATTTCCTACACACACATACCCACTTCTACAAGGGAAGAACACCAAGCCAGACCCAGATCCTCACAGCAATTTCTCTGGGCACAAGTTTGTGATTTTTTCTGTACTAAGTGCACCTAAATTCCAGAGAAATTGAGGGAAATAACACAACTGAGCAGAGACTGAGATTTTAGTCTCTGAAACAGTACACACGTGGAGTCCTTCAGTTACACCAGAAAAATATTTCCTGTTTGGAAAAAGGCCCGATAAAGAACTTGTTTTCTGAAAATCCATCTTATAAAACATAATAAATCTGAGATCAACAAACCTTGGATGAGGAGCCACTCAAACATAACTGTGCAGCACTTGTGGAGAGCCCAGGTGCCTGAACCCAAGCAGCCAGCAGTGACTGTTACCATCTCCACGTTGAAACTCAGATGGGCCTGCACTCTGAGGGAACCCTTGCTTATGTCAAGATCCTGTGCATCAGCTAGTGGTGCTACGAGTCATTCCAAGCTAGATGTCCCATGCACAATTGCCTACCTCATATAATGGCAAAAATACGAGTCTGCCTTTTAACGTGTTCACAAAATACACAATTTTATGCATAATAGCATACTTGTCAATAGTATGCAGAAGCTCAATGTCATCTTTTCTAAATTTCCTTTTCTCTTAAATGTTCTAACTACTCTCAGAAAAAGTAAAACAGCCACAGCAATACGTTTGCTAAGAGCTGCTTGACAGTTTGATGCACATTAATAGAGCTCCTTCCTGATAAAATTACCAATGGCTGATCCCCAATGACTTCTTTGTCATTGTGTGAATATGTACATAATTTTTCTTATTCATACAGACAACTGTAGGTCACGCTCTCACAGTAATTTCCTCTGTTCTTTTCCTTTTGGGCACTCAGAAATCATGTAAATGCCTTCCAAGTACGCTGATGGCCTCATGCAGTGGGGAATAAGAAGTAATAGTGTAAATATCTAATGAGCACAAACATGCAAAGACTCTGTACTTATGAAAAGATAGCTACAAGAGAAATTCACCCTTCAGAAGTTCCCTCTCTGCCAATCAGTTTTGCAGTACTGCAATGGCAAATGCCTCAAGATATTTTGGTGAGGTCAAGACTGGGGAAGCCCCACTGTGCAAAGCACTGAAACACCTTAGACACTACTGCTTGAAAAGCACCTGCAAGATCTACTCACAAGCATATAGGTCTCCAGGTATATAAAATTGTTCACACACCCAAAATATTTTCTCCTTTACTACCACATGTCTATACGTCTTGATTATCACTCACCTTAGCATCCTTTGGTTCCTCGAAACTGTTCAGCACTCTTGTCCCTGCAAACAACAATAACCTAGAACAATGAAGACAATCTGCTGCCAAAGGTAATTTGTTCTGTCATTCTATCTTTCCAAGTCTGTACAATACTAAACCTTGGCAATTCTCCTGTGGTAGAACAGTTGCAAGTGCTAGCATTTAAAGTCACAAGCATAGAAAACTTTTGAACCTTTCTTGCAGTAGTGTCTCTTTAAGTACCTGGGCTTTCCTCTTTCAATTTCTTTTCAGTTATCAGTAAATTAAGAGTTACTTTGAAACTCTTTTTTCTGGTAATTAACTTTTCATCTTATTCCCAGTAGTTCAGTTTGACTTTCTCCTTAATTATGAAATCACCTGCACCTTTATACATTAGTTTCAACACACCCAATTTTCCTTTGCATAATTATTTTCACTTCCCAGTTCTGCAAAATTCTCTTTTTATTTTCTTTAAATACTCTCTTCTACACTGACAATTCTTACATTTTCTATCACCATAATTGTTTTTGTGTCTTTTTTCAGTCCTCTCAAGATCACATGTTAAATGTTCTCAGTTCTTTTCCAATATGCCTTTCTGACAGTCAGATTCTAACATTCTGAATTACAGCCAACCTATTCTTCAGTATGCTGGACACCTCTCACTCCTTTGTAAACCTTTCCTCACTTGTACCTGGAAAGAGTTAACAAGGTCACTCAGCTGACTACTTTTTCAAAAGCCATTAATGGTTCAAGGCACTACTGAATGTAACCTGCAATTGCTCTGATAGCTAAAACTAGCACAATATTTGCAGGCATTTAACCCTTATACATGTCTTGTAACTTCCAATACTAGCTAAATTCTCAAACTCCTTGCTTCCAAATCCTTCCCACATCTAGCCCTGCATTACTTCTTAGTATTGTGTAATCGTGCCATTGTTCTTTTCCCACTTAGTTCCTGCTCTGTCATTCCAGCTAGTTCATTTGTACAAAATCAGTTAACTAAATTAAGATTTCCTACTATTCTCTTTTTCAGTTATCTTGTTGGAAAAGCCCCCGCCTACTCAGAAACCTGGAAAAAATTCTGAGGTATCGAAACTGAAACTTTCCACAAGAGAATAAAAAAGAAGGAAAGAGGAAAAAATGTATAAAAAGTGATATTTAGGAAATGAAACAAAAACAAATGGGATTAAAAGAATACTCCTTATACTCTTCACACTAAGTTCAGTGTAGGCTCTGAGCACATTACACACTCTCAAAACTGAAAAAAATATTGAGATGTTACCTCACAGGTGTATTTCTGATTATTAGTTTTCCAAAATACTGAAATATTTACTTAATGTGAGTGAGGACATTGGTTCCAGTTAACTGTGTAACTGAAGTCTCAGATATGTTTAAATGTTTCACTAAAAAAATTCTTAAAATCATTAAATAAGAATTGTAAGTGAAGGTGTAAAAATGCTAGAAACACTTCCCTTAGTTGGTGGAGCATTAAGCAATGAACTCAGTCTCATGGGCTTTGTGTAAACAAATCTTTATCGAAGTTTTACTGTAGCAATCGCATATTAACAACTGACAATGCTTTGTACATATGTACTGAGCAGATAGCTGTTAAAGAGGGTTTGAAAGCTGTGGAAATAGGCTTGTAAAAGAGAGGAAGTGGAAATCCCCCCCACATCCACTATTACTTCAAAATTAAAAGATAAAATTAATATCATAGTCATGGATGGAATTGAATGTTTAGGAATATGGAAAGATCTTCTTGCATTCCTGATATTTTGTGGGGATCTGCAGGGGCCTGTATGGTTCAAAAGATCTGCTGCTTATAACTGTTCTTTCCCAGTAAAAACCTAATGTCTGTCAGCTATTGGACCTTCTTTTAACTTTTGTTGGATTAGCTCTTGTATTTTGCAAGACTAGACTAGAACAACAAGAAAAAAGGAATGTACCTGGTCAAATTAACTCCTGTTTCATACAAATGCTGCAGACAGCAAACAGGTGTAACAGAGGGGAGGGTCTTTACTCTGCTTTGCTCCACTGCTTATGAATGCTCTAATCTTTTTTCTCTAGTCCTCACCTGTGCTGGAACAAGTTGCTTTTAGACATTACTGTTCATAACAGAAATATTGCAGTTTAGAGCTGCATTGCTGATTCAAAGCTTACTATCAGAGGCAAAAGAGAGAAAGAAGAAAAACAAAGAAAAGAGTGAGAGACAAGCAGAAATCTCTCTCCTTCCCCCACACAGTCGGCTCTGGAAGGAAGGCTACTGCTCCCAGGAAGGTGGCCTGGGGGTAAGGAGCAACCCTGGAAGCTGCAGCCACTCTTTGGGCAGAGAGGCTGGGGGCACTTGCATAGAAACTACTGCAACAGACAGCAACATTAAGGGTTTCAACAGGAGATGAAGAGACATGTGTGGTTTTCCACAAGCTGTCCCTTTATCTGCAAATGCAATAGCAGGCTTGGGTTTGCATCCTAAACTGAGGCAAGCAGAAAAATGGTCTCTCAGCCTCAGCTCTCACTCTGTTCTCCAGCCTCCCGTCTTCAGCAGGCAGCCTGGAAGATACACCACAGCTGAATTAAGGCAACTAAGTTAGAGTGTCCGTGGAAATAGTGAGCCAGCCTCGGGTATTTGTTGTGTAACTTGCAATGGAATATTGCAGCAAATATTCACAGATGATTAAAATAAACAAACAACATGAATTTGGTGCTTTCCAAGAATGTGAAACAAATTAATTTACCAGGAACTGTTTTTTTAAGCAGAATAGTGATTTTGAAGTGACTATTGCAGTATAAATGTATTTATAATATTATCTGAAATTCTAATCTGCTTTTCAAGTCAGCACAGTGCAAAATGCCATGCCAATGAAGAGCCTATTCAACAACCCATTGGAATGCTGTATATTTATAATGCATGCCTAATATTGGCCAGAAGTTATCTTCATTGCAATAACGAATTGTTCACTAATTCAGAGCAATTAAGACCCCATCAGAAATGTTAATATTTTCATGTACTGTCTCTGTCTTCTTCTAGAAAACTCACAACGCTCTAGGACTATTTCACAGACCCTGTTTGGACTTCCCGCAAACAGTCACCAGCCAAAATTTAACTATCCTACTACTTTTAGTATTTTATAAATACATTTCCCTTAAAATATACTGTTTTGATGAACCATCTTGTGGGTAAATTCATCCAAGGATAGTGAAGTAAAATAAGCAGTTTCAATGTGTGATAAGCAATTTTAAAAGAATAGAGTAATTTTTAAAACAATTATTTTTAAACATACCAGTTTAAAGTGCATTGAATTCATCAATTCATGCTTTCTTCAGTTCACCTATGACACTAAATCCAAGAAACAGTCATGCTGGATTTCTTGCTGAGTGTGCCTATTTTATGGCTGCTGCTGCAATCCAAAATTAGCACTTTATTTAGTATCAGCACTTTCTGGAAAACAAATACAAAGTTGATGGTTATTTTTAAGAATGTGCTGCATCACACATTTAGAAAATACAAATAATACCAGCAAACATGAATGAGATGTACCTTATAGAGTGTCACAGGAAACAGAAATCTGACAGAACAAAGAGATCTTCCTATCACCAATAACTAGAAGTTGGATCTCCTATTGTCTATTAAAAACATAGGGAGAACTCTGCTTCCTGTCACTATATGTGTATTTTGCTCCATATACAACATGACCCTTGACTTATAATAGATGTTAGAGAGCTCCTTGGCTGCCATTCAGTTTAGCCATCGTAGACTGAACCTGTAGAAGGTTCAGCCAACATCCACACTACTTTAAAAGGATCTGACAAATCATCAGAAAAAACAAAATGTGAGTTTCCTTGAATTCTAGGGAGAAAGCACTTGAATGGCAAAAATAAAAAAAGAAAAACACATAAATGTTGTTAGTTCAGACAGTGGTCTGTGGACAGTCCTGCTCCGTGTTGCTGATGCAGCACATAGCAAAACTCACAGCTGTACAAGTACTGTATCAGCCCTACTGTAGTTCTTAGGGCTTTTGAGGGCTGAAACCTGCAGCCTGTTACCCAACATTCAGAGCCAAGTGGCAAAGTGCATGGTACAAGCCCCACAAAGGAAAAAAATGTGTGAATTCCACAGAAATCAAAATAGATAAATAAATAAGAAGAAAGGGCTGGTGTTAAATAAAGCAGCAGTAAGCCATGGCTAATTAAGGGCAATGCTCATGATATGCCCTGTTTTAATATAAGTTGGAGGAATGGTAATACTTACTGGATGGCGTTCACTTTTCTGGGTAATCTATGGCATCTGTGTATTTGATGCAAACAGGAAGATCAACAGGTAGGTTTCTAAAAGGAATACAGTTTTTCACATGTTGTTAATAAAAAGGATTTTTATTTTGTTATAATTTCTTCTGAATTGTATTCCTAAATCACTCCAGTCAGCCATTTTGGTGACGGAGGCCTTTTATGTTTTCCATCTTTCAGCAAGCACCATTTTTCCCATTTAAACTTGCAGTACGTCCTCCTAGCATATTGATAGTAAGCACGAGAGTTAAAAAAGACTCCTGAATCATGAAATACACAATAAAGTAGGAGCTGGCAAATTCAGTGTATCTTGAAATGGGAGGAAGATGTCAAAAATAATTGCTGTAAAATTAATTTTTATTTTCTTATTTTTAAACAGAGTGCCATGTTAAAAGTAACTGATTTTTCACTCTGTTGCTCTAAGGAATATTTGTTTTGCTACTACTGGTTGTTCTAATAGCCTTTTAATAGGTTCTCCGAATTTGCAATCTCACTGCCAATTAATATGAACCTAATTTTCTGCACACTTTCTACAAACTTCTGAACTTCCTCCACTATGCCTTCTATCCACAGATGATTTCCTCTCTTCTAGACTCTCTTGAAGCATCCTTGATAAATGTCCTGTTTCACTGACAGTATCGACTATGTCCATTATCTCATTTTCACTTCCAAGGAGGTGCCTTGCTCTCCCATTCCTTCCGATCCCTTTTTCTCCTCTTTGTTCCTAGTCCTCTGCTCTATTTCTTTTCCTGCTTGTTCCTTAACACTGTCATTGTAGGATTGCAGTTCCATGAATTTGTTTCACTGACCTCCAGACATTATTTTGCAAATGTGTAAGCACTAAAATTCTGTAATTATATGGTGGTTTTAATGTCATCATGTTCATCCTTTCTTTTCTGCAGGTTTCCCAGGAGTTCCTCAAGTGCCTCCCTACCAAGTACTAACCTTGAAGCTTTTCTAGCATTTCCAAAGCAGTTACATGCTCATCCGTACCTCTTACTGTCACATTAATGACATACTGAACTCTGAAGGAACAGTATGGTATTCTCTGGTTACATTCTACCATGACAAAATACTACTAAATCACTTATTTTTTGCATCTGTTTTGTGACAAATGCACATTTTTGTAACTTGTATAGCAATGTCTCACCTCTAAGCCAACAGCTATTGAAGTCCTCTGAAAAAAAGGGTTCTTTCTTTAGCAGAAGACCTCGGTTCAAACATTCCATGCTGTAATGCAGGCCCCTTTATTGCATAAGCAAAAGATATTAATGAAGAAGCCTAGAGGCTGGCTTTACTATGGATGCAAAGTTTGTCTGACTGGGTTTTATTTACTTTCAAATGTTGAAACCACCTTTAAAGTCATTATTAAACTAGACCTCCCCAGCCTTTCAAAGCTTACGGATATTTCTGTTTATTTGTTTTGTGTTTTGGTAACTGGCATTCTTCTAAGGAAAGCTTAGGCTTAAGCTGCCTACTTGTAATCTTAAATAGTCATTACTGGTTAGGTTTGCCTTATGATTTTAATAAAAACTACATTAATTTTTTTTGTCTGGCTTTCATTTGTGATAAAAATACAAGTGGTTGAATTACATATATTAGTTAACTAAAAACTAGTAAAAAAACTTGTGCTTTAAAAATAGAGATTAGGGAAACTGACATAATAGTGAAAATGGGCATATTTTATGTCTATAAATACATTATATATAATTGTAAATATAAATAAGTGTATTTTTATGTATATAAAGATAACTTGCTGAGCATCTTACAGTAATTACCCCAGATATTTGCTTGAACAAAATTTATACTTTGGCAGTGCAGGTCCCTTTACCTCTATCCTTAAAAAGTCATTAAAGGAAAATTTAGGGTGTACTTTTTTCCCCTCTAGCTTGCTGGGCCAAATCAGCTGACTGTGTTGGTTTCCTGTAACTACACCCATGTGATACATAGCTTATCTACTTCTCTACATAATAACATATTTGAGCAGAAATACCTGAGTGTATGTTTTAAAAACACAAATATCTTTAAGTTATGACGCACAAGACATTTCTCACATTTTTATCTGTGTAGGCAAAGCCATTTTATAACTGCAATCTTTTTCATGCCTATACGTTTAAGTTTTAGCCTGTTAGTGTTATAAAAAACAAAAGCTAATTAATTGTATCAGTGGAAAGCCTGTTCTCTCCATAATTCTATTTCAGGAATTCTGACCTGATATTTATTAAATTCTAGAGGCTTTTTAGACCAGATGACTTGCAGAGCTTCACCTTGTTCACCAGCAGCACATGATCCCTTTGGACCATAGTGCCATCTAGCTTCTCTTTTCCTGACCACAGTAATTCCATGTGCTGAACACAGTTCCGTGATGTAGCAAAAGGAGGGCCAGGGAACTATTGTTAATAGAATTGTCAAGTTAGTCTTGACTTTATCTAGACATTCAGGTGAATAAGGGGAGCCTGATAATAAGCTCCTTTTTGATCATCCATTCAAAAAAGGTGAGACAAAAGCATGCATTTTCCTTTCCAGTAGGTCTCATTGCTTTCCTTCAAATGGAAAATGAAGACCCATACTGATGCTCTAGGCAAGCTGCTGGTGCCTTTGTGAAAGCTCTAGCACCATACCAATACTAACATACACTTCACAGGACATCAAGGATAACATGGCTAAGTCTCCTGAATCTAAAAGAGGATAGCCCAGCTGTAGTAATAAATCTGAAGAAACTACCAGATAATCACTTAAAATTTGTTCTCAGAGTTCTGCCTTACATTCTACAGAAATCAGACCACTCTCTGAAGTGTAGTCACCTATTTTATTCTCTGGGAAGACACACTTTATCTGCAACCCACAGTCTCATAAACATGTGTGTCCCAGGAGTCCTGGCTCTAATTCCCAGATCAGCCTCTGGGCATTAGAGGTCACCAGCATTTGGCACTACAGTGACCTTGGGAGGAACAGCCAGAACATCTGGGGCACCGTATGTTCTACTGCAGAAGGATATGGGCTTAGCTGCCACTCTGACACATGCTGCCAAACAAGATTTCACAGGATTTCTCTGATCTGTGAGCAATAACTGCATTTTTTTTAACATTCTTACATTACCAAACTTCATCAAAGGATAAGAAGTTCTGAGAAGTTTTGTTTATGTCAAATGAAGTAAAACCATAATATAAAAGGCAATATATTTTGTAATTACATACACACATATGTACATGTAAGTATATAATTTTTCTTGAACGTTATTAACTCAGTAACAAAATACTTTTCCCCTCAACAATCTCAGAATGTATTTGTGTTTGGGCTGGTACCAAGCATGGGACAGTACCATTTCAAGGATTTTTTTAGCATAGTATGACTACACTGCAGAAGGACTATAATTATAATCTTGACATTACCATAACGACCGTGGTTGCTATCAGGTGACAGGTATAATATAGATAATCAGTAGACAGTACAATAGAAATATTTAATGATGCATGAGATAGAAGAAAATTAATTCATGCCTTTAATTCAACTCAGAGTCATCATTTGTTATATTTGCATGTGACTTTCCTAATCCTGTTTGTATGTACACAACAGTTAAACAACAAAGAACCAAGCAAGATATCTGTTGCAGAATTCAGAAAGCTTACATTTACTCTTCATATACAATGAATAATTTTTGTGTTCCTATTTATCTCTATTTTTAAACAGAACATAATTCTACTGCCTTCATTTAAATAGCATACAAAAAAAAGCTGATAGGCATAGTGAAAGCTATGAAAGTCCCTTTGCCTTGAAATCAAACAGATTCAGTAGTGAGGCTGTTTTGTGTTTTCCTATGTTGCAGCCTACCAACTCTCTCGTTTCATCTGCCTGAGAGAAATAATGCCACAAACAGAAAAACTATTGTAAGAGTAAAGGAAGACGTTCTGCGGAACAAAAGAGGGACAATTATGCTCACTGAAGGAGCTAACATGGCTGCACAATTTCAAATCCTGCAAGATTTTATCACTACCTTCATAAAAAAGGATTAAGTAAAGAGAGATTCTGAAGGAAAAGGACACTCTTTCAATGAATCTATTCTAATATTTGTAGATGATAATGGACAAAATGCAACAGAAGACAAATGTAGATATGAAGAAGTACTACTCACATATTTTCACACTACTTCTGGTTATTAATTCTGTTCAAACCTTGCTGCTCCTGTCTCCACAGCTACAACACTGCTACAGCCATTTCACTGAACCTTAGAATGAAAGACGCAAAGTTTACAAAGAATCACAGAAATGGTGTTTAATTAGATGACATCACAGTCAGTGGCAGAGGATTTAAGATGAGAAGACAGTGGCTATCCCAGCACTATGGTACATGGAGGAATGGCAGGGGGTCATAAGAAAACACAGAGGATATTTCACTGTGACACCTCAGTGGAATGAATAGGAAGCAAAGTTTGCATAATCTTTTACAAAACTGACCATTGTTTGATTCATCAGCTTGGTCTCTCAAGCTCTCTTTCAGTTTTCTTCTGTTGCTAATGCTCACTTTTTTGCTTTCACACTGACATTACACCTCCATCACATCATCAGCTTCTGAAAAGATTAGGATGGGTGCAGCTCCTGCCTGAAGCATAGCTGTGTTTCTAATTCTGCCCTGAGACTGTCACAGAGGAGGTAAAGACTCCAGACAGCCTGAACACAAGGCATCTTTGGTCTTAAGCAAAGCTTTTCAATAACAGCAGCTCTGTCCTTGTTCCTTGTGCCCTGGTTCCTGAACTATGAGAGCTGATTCTGTCCAGTGAGAATGAGACTTATCCTTCCTCCTCTTATGTTTCTTTAGTAATTAATCCTAAATATGTTTTTTATCTGCTGCCAATTCTGGAGCAGCAGGACAACTTTTGAATCAGAGAAAGATCTCACAGAAGTGCAGAAAAAAAAGACATTTAAAGAATGCTGAAAAATTTTGACAGAGGCACATTTTTATTTTTCGTTATTTCAACCAGTTGTCCCACAGGAGCATAGTTCAGCACAGTGAAGCCTATGGTGCTACAAAGCTTCTTTGTTTGGCTTGAGTTCCCCTTCCAACACGTAGTTTGCTTTCCATCTGAACAACTCGCAAAAGCTTGGCTCTAAACTAATGACAAGTTTGATGTCTAGAGTTGCAGGTTAGATATCCTATAGTGTTCCCTAAACACCAAGCAGTTAACCTTCCTGGAGTGGTTATTATGTCTCTTCAGAAACTCAAATCTTCAGGCAAGAAAGCAGCCACAAGTGATTTTTCTCGGGGATTGTTTCCAATTCTTTAGTTTCACGAATACCCATCCAGACCAGGTGCAGGGCAGGCTGCACAGGAGGTCTTGCCATATTGAACTCATTGACAATAAACAAACAAGGTGGCCCATGCTCTCAAAGTGGAGCTATTTTCCTTTAAGGTCATGTTTCCCAAGCCAGAAGAGGTCATTAGATCATCATGTATGATAACAGATTGGTTTGAATACCTGCATAAGGGTGTATATTCTGTAATGACATCCATTTTGTTAAGTTACTCTTCAGCCACAAAGGTTTTTTTCTCCAGTCTTCAAACTATCTTTGACTTTTCTTTTTTTTTCCATGTTACCCATTTTTTACATAGCCTTAATCAAATGCAAGTATCTGTAAATACGGACACAGCATTTGTCCACTACTCTACACAGGAAAAGCCCACCTTCAAAACCTACTCACTGTTAAGCAGAAATTCAAGTATGTGGGATCTGGCCCTCAGTTCTTTAGTCTTCGTTTACAATTGTCTCCCAAAACTTCCACTGCTCAAGCAGTTGTGTCCTGATCAGCAAGATCAAGTACTTTAGTGAAGGAAATGTCAGAAAACACTGAAGAAAGGGAAAAAGAAGGAAAGAAAATAGATTATTACTCTGGTAAAATGATGACAGTGCATGGGAAGGATTGACATAAAAGAGCAAAAAAAAAAGTAGCTTTCTTAGAAGTCAAACAGTCACGAGAAAAGCTATTTTCGCTGCCATTTGAGAAAGGGACTTCTGAATTTAAAGAATACTGCAATAATCTAGATATGTGATTTAAGATGAAATAGAAAGCTAAAGTATATGTTGTCACTTTTTTCTTTAATGAAACGCTACACTTAAATGTCTTCATTTGAAAATAATCTGTATGTGGGTTTTTTTTAAAAATAGCATCAACTCAGTAGAAAAAAGGGTTCACAGTGTGCTTATGGCTGACTGAATCTGGAGGTTAGCTAAGATGTTATCTCTGCTTGTCAGTCCAGTAATGCAGTTGAATGCAGTCTCCACAAGAATGCTGATTCAATTCATACCTTTAGTCTTTTTTTATTTCAGGGTTTAAAGAAAATTTGCTGGTGTATGGCATATTTTGTTAAAAGAAGAAATTGAGAATACAAGTTCATGTTTTTATTTATTATGAAAAGCATATAATTCTGTTTCCTCACATATATAAAGAATCAAATAACTTAAGATGGTTGATTTCTTCATAATCCCAGGCCTCTTTTGGCTTTCAGATTTTTTCTGTGTTCTCAAGATCACACCATTTGTGCCCCTGTCCAGCTATCTTCATCTCCTTGTCATACTTTCCCAGCTCGACTTTGATGCCTGTACTTTTTCATCCACCTTTGTGCAGGGCAATGATTGCCCAGGTTTGGTGGAGTCTAATATTGTTGTAGCTACCAAATTCCACAAAGCAGCTCTATGGCTTTTTATAACTATCTTAAATTAAGGGTAACTTCAAAAGATTTAATCCAAGCTATAACTTCAGGAACACTCTCTGCAAGCAATTTTCCCAAATAACCATATTTCTGCCTTACGGTGTTATTTTAAAGCATCATAATTTTACCTTCGAAAAGCAGGTCCCACATGTATTTCTTCACGGGCAATCCACAAACTGAGTGGCAGATTTACTTGCGTCATAATACACAAAATGTTTTCAAGCACATCAGTACAACTGGCCACAATTCATCCAGCCTATTACTAACTCTTACCTGCTCTTGTTTCCAGAACCCCTGAGAAAATAGCAAAGGAATAGGCACCTATTGCACATGAACAACGTGGCCGATCTGCACTACTGTATAATCAGTTCAATGCTTTAATGAGATCACACCTCCCATCTAATATATGTGAAGCTAGCTAATAAATGTGAGTGCCAGCCATTCCAGGAAGGGCAGCTTTAGGCCATGCTCAGACAACTTGGCTTGGCACAACAACAGAGCAAAGGAGCAACTCGTTCAAGCAATCCTCATTTAAACTGCTGGCAGGATGTTCCACTGTCCTCATTTACATCTCTTGAAAGATTGTTTGGTTGAGACGTTTTAAAGGACAATTGGCAACATATCCTTTGTGTCTGTAAATTAGTTGTTTGAGTGTGACAGAAATTCACATTGAAGAAAAGTACCATCAGACTAGAAATGGACATATACGAATCAGCTGTAAAGTAAAGCATAGATGACAAAAACTGATAATTAGATCCATTTTCTTAACCAAGAAGCAGCACCACAGAGCCAGCAGAATTCGAGCTAAGCCGAGCTTCCATTGCGATTTACCATAGAGTATTTACAATGTGGAAATACAAAGATTATGGCTGTAGAACAAGGCATACAGAACTTTTCTGAGCAGTAATTTCTGAAAGAAACTGATCTTGAGACAAATACTCCTTCTTAATTAAATTAAAATTCTTTTCTGCGTAATGCTATTTAGGTCACCTGAGTATATTAAAACAGTTAAAGATTTACAGTCAGATGTAATTACATCAAACTTTCCAAGGGATTTCCAGTTGTTCTCTGGAATTGATGCATAGCATAAGGATAGCTGTCTGGAGTTTTTTACATCATAGTATTTTTATATATGTTTGCATTTAAAATGTAGTCTATACAAAATACAGGCATTTCAGATTCAATTTGCATGCTAATTTACAAGGGAATAAGCCCAGAAGTTCCAGTTATCTGATGGTTTGGACACTGAATTCTGAAACAGGTTATTGCTTTAATTCTAGACTAACATGTCCCATAATCAAAAGCAAGGGAGAGGAGTCCTCTAATTTTTTGTTTTAAACTTTGATTATTTTTCTGCCAATGGGCCCAGTACTGAGCTTTACCAAGTGTCTTCAGTTCCTTTAGCCATGGTGGGAAGTGGTAATGTGTATCCTCCTCTGTGGGTTTCAGCCTAAGGATTGTTTTATAGTTGAACAGGGTCTTACTCTTGGGTAGCCCTTGGTTTAGCTTTATTTTGCAAGTGAACCTCAATATTTTCCAGTATTGGTATAGGTGTGGTTGAAACAGTTTTCCTTCTCCAATTGCTACACAAAGTTAGCTGAAGCACAGCTGCTCTGATTAGGATGGAAGATTACAACATGGACATAGTGGCTCCTTCACTCTCCAAGATATGTGCACAGTGTTGATAAAATAAATCTTGCATATCTTCTATGCTTATGTTTCCTTGCTAGCCCTCCCCATCCTTCTGATGCCATGAATGTTCAGAGGAACACTGTCTCCAACACGGAGGATGCAGCTCTCTGTAAGCCTCAGACTTTAGGAAACTTCTCTTACTTTCCCACAGGTGGGAAAGTGGCTGAAGGTGTTTTCAAGATGTTGATAAGTTTTCAGGATGTCAATAAAAGTTTTTTAAATTTTCTTTTTTCAGGCCTTTGTTCATTGCCTTTGTCAAATCCTGACCTCGATAAGAATCTTTTCTGTGACGATAGAGAATTTTTTTATTTAGAAATTGAAATATTGGAATGGGGATTTTAGATGCATCATCGTATCGCAGACACCTAACAGGTCTTAGTCTTAGGAAAAAAAGAAATTATTTCCTTTCTTTTAGAGCAATTTCAGTGGAAACTCGAACATCATCAGGGAAGGCAAGCAAAGTGTGAGGAGCATGATAAAATACGGCCAGAGAGCCTTTTATCTTATACCTGTCATGTATGTCTTTTCCTTGTTATTGTCCCATCATTCAAATATCCTCATGAGAGCTACTAAGTTTCTGTTAAGCTGTCACCCAATGCCACAAACTTTTGTGACAAATTTTCCTATGTTCCCATGTGTTCATTCTTCTTCTCAAGACAGCACATTTTAGCTGATACTACTTGCAGATGCCCATCGATTCAGAAAACAACCACCTTCTTTCCAGTCTTTTGTGCCAAAAAGCAAACAAAGCACTGAGTATCATCACCATGAAAACAACAGCAGCTGTGTTGGAAAAGAGGAAGGAGATGGTCAAGCAACAGAGAAGGAAATACAAGGCTTTAAAGAACATTCCTGGGGGCAATGGGACTGTAGCACTCACAACTGCAGTTTGAGTGCGAAGAGTTGTCTCCTTTACAAATGCCACACGTAATCTGTCACAGGAGCAGAGGCTGTAAAATTGCACTTCAGCTATAACGTATTTAAGAGAAACACAACAAACTGGTACCTGAAGAGGTGACAAGGTTAGATGGACAACACCGGCCTCCATATTGCATTGTATTTTGTCAAGTGCATTAACGGGCCTCAGAGAGCTTCCAAAACAAAATATCCAAACCAGATCACCACGAAGGTATATGTGTTTTCCTTTTTACCAGTTTCCACAGACAGCATCATCCGGAAGTTTGTCCGGGAAAGCTGAGGGAGGGTCTTGTACGGAGCACAGAATTAGGTAACCTTGGGAAAAGGAAGCAGCTCCTGGTGCCTGTGTGTGTGTGTAGAGACACCTGCCAGTTCATCACACAAGAACCTTGTGTTCAGGAAGCTCACTTCAAAGAACTACTTCAAATGCTGAAAGAATTACATCGATTTTATAACAACAAACTTGCAGTACGCCTCAGAAAGAGCTGTCTAGGTGCTTGTCTCGTACTGAAATCTTTAGAGCATAACAACAGTGAGTGCGTTGCCATATTTACCGGTTATGCCGGGCTCCCAAATGCTCCGCTCTGGCTGGGGCCGGGCAGCAGCGGGGGCGGGAGCGGGGCTGAGGGGCTTAGGGGCCCGGGCCATCCTGCCGCGGAGTCCGCCCGCTGTCCTGCCTCGGGAGCGCAGCCGGGCCTGCGGCTGCCTGTGCGTGCGGCGGGNGCGCCGGCGGCGCGGGGCGCAGGAAGAAGCCCAGCAGGCTGACCCACACGAGCGGCTGGGTGCCCAGCAGGAACACGCAGCAGAGCAGCAGGACGGAGACGCTGCTGAGGCGGCGCTGGGCGCGGCGCGGCGGCGGCGGCGCGGCGGGGAAGGGCAGCTGGTGCAGCAGGTGGAAGTTGAGGACGCTGACCCGCTTGGCGCTGCCCCGCACCCGCCGCACGATGCCGAGGTAGCAGTGCAGCAGCAGCGCGGTCTGGCCCAGCACGGCCAGGGCGAGGAGCAGGGCGGTGTAGCGGGAGCTGCCGTCCGGTGGGGCAGAGCCCAGGGTCCAGAGCCCGGGCAGCAGCGGGACCGGGAGCAGGGCGAGCGCCCAGGAGAGCCCGATCATGCAGCCCGTGTGCTTGCGCTGGTAGAGGGCCTGGTACACGCTGGGCAGCTTGGTGATGAGCACGTACCTGTTGAAGGCCACCAGCAGGTGCGAGGCCAGGGAGACGGTGAGGCCGAGGCCCAGGAGCCCCCCCCGCAGCAGCCGGTACTCCGCCGAGCGAAGGGAGGAGGAATTGGGGGGCAGCAGCCCCAGCACAGCCTCCTGGGGCATCCACAGGGCGCACACGCTTAGGTCTGCCGCACAGCCGTTCACGATGAAGGCATTGCTGGTTGTCTGCAGCTTCTTGAAGGAGAAGACTAAATAGATGACCATCACATTGGATAAAGTCCCTGAGATAGCTAAGACTGCGTAGAGCAGAGACAGAAAGATGCGGGTCCCGGAGGAGTCCTCCCAGAGCAGCAGCAGAGGCGAGCTAGCACTCCAGGAAGAGGCGTTGGGCATCTCGCTGAATGCAGCTCAGTTTTGACTTTCCCCTGTAAATCCCATCCTTGTCTGGGTCAGAAGTTCTGCTGCAGGAGTCCTCACCAAGCACACAGGAGGATGTGCAGCAGAGGGGCTCTAAGGCAGGTTTCAGTCATACAAGCTGCAAGGTGCAGAGAACAGTTTGCAGTAACGATCCAGAGAACAGCAGTGTCCAAGGCAGGTAGGTAGCAACAGATTCCACAGACTGTAGCTAGTGAAGGTGGGTCCATAGGGAGGCAAATGGCTGTTGGCAGCCCAGAGCACGACTGAGGTTTCTATAGCTGTGAAAATATCAAAAGCAGCAGCACCTTGCAATCGGCAGCAGAAACGGCAGCAACTGATACAAAGCTTTGCAGTTTCTCCTGTGCCACAGTACGTACACTGTATATCATTCCAGGAAGATTCAGCCCTTCCACTCTTCATGAATTATTCAGCAGATTTTCAACTTGTTAAATCAAGAAGAAAAAAAAAAAAAGCCCAACCCTATCATGCTCCAGAAATACTCCAACTACACAGTCTGACTCTTTTTTTTCCTTGCCTTACCAGTTTTCTGGTTCTAACCCATCTACACAACTTTCATTTGAAGCAAGGTTACAAACCAGTATCAGTCTGAAATACAGTCTGTTTACTGTATAAACGCCTCTGCTAAAAACTCAAACTGATTTTTTTCTGACCTTATTTTTGGTAAGAGAAAGCTCACTATGCTACTGCAAGCTTAGTTAATTTTAGAACTACACTATAATAGCAATATACTTTCCAAATTAAATCTCTCAGCACAGTATACACCAGTCCTTTGTAAGGCAGTACTTATTTGACCGAGGTGGCTCTAAATCTAAACATTTTACATTTCTTCATAAACCTCAGCCTGTCTCAGCCCGCAGGAGAACCTGCACTGCCAACCTGCTGGAGGTGTTGGTAAGTACGCAGGTAACACAGAATCAGCAGAGCATTTGAAAAGGTCTCACACCAAAACAAATTTCTTTGAAGATGAATGGGTTCTCAGGTGGACTAAAAACTGGTCGAAAAGCAGGGATTAACAGTCCGTTCCCAAACAGATAATAATTAGTAGTGGAATTCTACTAGGAGCTCTACCATTGGAGAAGAATAAGAAACTCAGTAAAAGAACTTCTATTTCTTCTCAAAAGCTTTCCACAAAAGGAATTCTGATTAATTTTGTGAGGAGTTTAGGAGAAAAGTTGCTTTTACAGGTAGGTTATATGTAGGCTACAGAAGCAAGCAATCGCAGCTCATAAGCTATGATCTGTACGCTGACCAAAGGTACCTTTGTAAGGCAGTTTTAGATATTCATAACTTCTGATACTAACAAATGACAATACAAAAAAATATATTCGGAGGTAGGTATATTTACAATGTAATTTTTTAAGTTAACAAGTTAGTTTGTGTGGGTTAATGGATTATTTTGTTGCAATACAGCACATCTCTTACTTGACAGAAAGGCTCAGGTTTGCAACTGACAGAACTATTGATCCCAAGGTGGATTTGTTACAAACACGAATATCTGTGTTCTCTTTTAATAAGATTCCTCATGTGCTTAAGGTTAAAGACATACCTGAGTGATTTTCTTGATCAGGCCCTTAATTACCATATTTTTTGCCTGCTGCACTTTACAGTGTAGATCTAATCAAGTGTCAAACCTTTTGAGGCCTTTCATTGTTTAGCTGTCAGTAAAGAACAGTTATTATAGAAACTAAAATCCTCCTCTTTCTGCAGTACTATAATTGAAAAATATTCTCTGAATTTGTAACAAGAAATATCTCCCTAACCAAAAAGCTTCATAAAGCATACTTTATAAAAAGAGATGATCAAGAGTTTCATAAGAGGTTAGCCACAGTAGCATAGGCTCACTAGAGACCTTTAGATTTATTTAATCCATCCGTTCATGTCTTTAAAGATCTCACGTGCTACAGCTTGTTCTCCCAGAGCGAGATATATTTATGTATGAAGGAATAGAAATGGTAAAGTTCAAGGATAGGTGAACAGAGGGTAAGTTTCAGGGTATTCCTTAAAAGCTACATGGTTCTAAAAGACCTCTCTGACCTTTCACTGTCCCCATTTTTTGTTGTTGTTAAGAAACTGATTGTTACAGAATACTGACCTATTTATAATTTATTTTTAAGAACAAAAAGAGGTTGTACATTAGCTGACATTTATATTTCATATAATAAATCAGTAGAAGTCTAGAAAAAGGCCAAGGGAGAAGTTGATTCCTGTGAACTAGAAACTTTTTAATTAGCTGTTTTCCCTTTATAGTTACTCTACCTGTCCAGTTCACCATTCATTATTCATCTGAATGCAGTGACAGAAGCCTTTCGTTGTGTTCTTATATTAGATTGTCACTAGAATTTGGGCAACTTCTAAAGCATCTGCTCTATTCCTGGCCTTGCTATTCCTTTAGAGTGGCTGTGTAACAGTTACATACTGTCCACACCATCTATTGCAGTAGAGACTTCTCTGACAGGAATATGAAGTACTGTAGATAAATAATCATGCAATGCAACAAAGTTGCTGAAAATCAGCAACAGAATTAAACAATGTTAGAACCATTTGTGACTAGTTTATAATTGAAGGAAGGACAAAAACTAAACGAAAGCATGATTGTTTAGATTCTTATGGGCAAAGATCCTGCTGTTGGTGGGACTAAGAAGCCTGTTGCACACACACAAAAGACAAGGCATATTACACCTCTAACAAGGATCCTCACCCAGGAAGGTTTCCTCAATTCAGACATAGCATTTAAATTATGGTATTTTGAAATACAATCCCTACATCATAAAATCGACATGTTGATTAAATACCTGAAATTATCCAAAACAAATACAATAAGGTTAGTTAGAGAGATTGGTTAAAAAAGATCTATCATGCTAATGTCTTTTTGCAACATTATCGTACTTATAAATACATTACATGCTTTAAAAGAACAAAGACAATTTTGAAGAGCTATCTTCACAATTAGAAATCAAATCACATTAGTTTACACCAACAGATATAAGAAAAAAAAGACACAAGAAAGTGGGCTTATATAGGCATTTTATTATCAATTAGCTATATGTGTATATATATATCTACATTTCAAAATTAATATTTTTAAGGAAAACTATTCATAACAAAGTACAGGAGAAAATTCTTTATAAGAGGTAGAATTACCTTACCATTAATCTAGAATTCATATACAGTATATTGTATATATAAGCACACACATATGCTACTTTGTGTGTGTATATGTTACATATACACAGTTGCAAAAAATGTACAGTAAATTTTATTCAATGATTTGTATAGCTGCTCTCAGTATTGCTTATTAACACTTTCAGTACAACTTGCTATAGCAATTTAGGATCTGGTATTTTTAAAAAACGATGTAGCACTTTATCTTAACTTCAGTTGTAAAGCAAATGCAAGGCAGTCGCACGTCTTCAGGAACAAAGACTGATGATTCAACCGAGTTTTATTTTCAAGTTTCTGTAGATATTCGAAAAACTAATAGGTAACAAATCTGTTTTGTTTTTGTCTTCTAAATTAGTGGCAAATCAAATCATTTCAGCTGCTTATATTCTTTTCCTTACTATGCTCTTGTGGAGTTCTGAAAATGTTACACCTGATCTCTGGGACCTGACTGTAACATTATTTCATTCTAAGTCTCATTCCTAATAACATCTGATTAAAGTATATATTACAGAGCATCTTTATTGCTGACAAAAATATTCCATGATAAAAGGGGTTACCTTAGCCATATGTTTAACAAAAAATGATAAATAAAAATCTGATATATTTCCAAAATTTAGTGTGTGTTGCTAAGGAAATTGTACACATACTGCCAAATGTAGGTTAAAAACACGCATATATGCAGTGCTGCCGAATTCACTGTACATGTACATTCTTACCAACTTCAGTTTGGTCTACTTGCATTTTTGCACTATATATTGCATAGCAAAATTTAACGTTCTACGTCAAAACCAAAACATTTCTTTACTACAAATTGAAAGAAAGTGCTAATTGTACAACTGAAACATCACATAAGTTATTGTCTCTTTGCAGTGAAAGATGTAATGACATCACAACTCAACAAATATTTTCCCTTTATTTTTCTTTCATAGTGTTTCCTTAAGAAACATTAGCAGCTGAAAATAGAAAGCAGACTATGTATCAAGTGCTATTAGTTGATATTGTAACAACTAGTCTTTCACTAGTTAGACTTCCATCAAGTTACTTGGAGGAGACCAATTAGTAAAAGAGGGATTACATTAGGCTTTAAGCAATAATGATGGACCCATAAAACAAGACAAACATCTTGTTCATAAAAAAATTTTGTATCATTGATAAACATGTACAAATTCTTTAAAATACATTTTTGTAGCAAAGTACACACTAAATTAAAATATATTCTAATTTTTACATAATTTTTATATATAGTTTACCAAAATATTCTCTTAATACATATTTTAACACTGTACACAAGTTAATAAATGTCTTAATGAAACTCATTAGAAATATATTTAACCTGTCTCAACATAAAAAATTTAAATTTGTATATAACATGGAGTAGTAATTTCCATAAATTCAACATCAGTGCATCTGCAGTAGTCATTAACAAGAAATTTCTCCTGTTAAGAAGTCTTCTCTTGGTGTAAAGGTTTTAATACATCTTGTATTGAAGATTCCTCCTCTTAATGAGCAGCTTCTTTTTTTCAGTTCTTCTCCTTCATAAATAACAGCAATTTCAAGAGCTCAGCAGGTTTCACCAAAGCAGCAAGGCTTTAGTACTGAACATACTCAGACTGAAGGGACTGTGCGGAGAAGAAAAACTAATTAAAACTCACTGAAGAAGTTATGTGTTATATACAGATATATCTTTCACTTAAGGAGTAGAGGAAGGACAGGAAGGAGAAAAATAAACAGAATTGGAGGGGGACCTGAATCTCTACATGGGAACAGATGAATAAAATAAAGAAGCTAAAATCTGGATACAGTAAAGTCCATCAACTTTCCTGTATCTACTTTTCAAAACTAGATTCTTGAGATTCTTAAAGTGTTACAAGTCCTTTAAAGTACCACCTTAAAACAATACTTTAAAAATGTGTTGGGAACATATACGATTGCTGTTACTATAATTGAACTGTTTCCACTTATTCTGAATGAGAATCCAAGTGTTACTGTAAAAAATTAAGCTTACTTTAGATGTTGATTCAGATAATAATATAGGAAAAATATGGTGTACCTAATTATTGAGGGGAAAAAAGCTACAGCAGCACAATTATGCTAATATACTACAATATATGTTATTATACTAAAACCAGATGAAAACAAAGCACTGAAAATGTTTCATCTGGATTAATAAGTCAGTATAATTAAGAGGAAAGCATAACCTGGTCTAGTGTATTTAATTTCTGTTTCTACTGAAGTCTAAAGCTTCACTAAAAACTGATTAATCAGTTTTGACAGCATCCAAACATTTTATTAGATGTGTTTAAGAAGTCATTCTCTTGAATAATAAATCTTATCTGAGAGAGCTCATCACTATATTAATATGGTTTTAAACAAATAGCAAAAAAACCTCAAACATATTTTAAAACTGCAGCAGAATTAGGGAAAACTACTGGAGACCAAGATAAGTCCTAAGATCAGAACCTCAGTCTTGCCTTCCCTTTTCCTACTATTCCTAACTCCTCACTTTTTGGCATCTATTAGTAGAAGTGCATAATAGATATATAAACTTTAAGACTTCTAACTAGTATCACAAAACCATTTTCCCCCCTATATCTTAAATCTTAGTGTGCATTTCCAAAGTTGTCTTTTAAATGCATTTTCACATCTTGAAGATCTAGACCATCTGGATATTCTTTCCTGGGTTGAAAAAGAAGTGCTGTCAGCATATAGATTTGAATAGCACTGACTAAGAAGGGTCTGGTTGTAATAAGAGCAAGGCAGAAAGAATAGGCCTTCATAAATGAGCACTTGAAACTTCCAGTCTTGTAGTGATCCTCAAAGGTTTCTCATTTTCAGATGTGTATTCTAATAAGTAGAAAGATGGTTACACTCAGAGCAGTATTTGAAACAGATCCATCTAAACTGAATTCCAAGTAAAGCTAACAAACATTGAAAATAAGGCATGAAATTTAATTATATACTCCCATATGTTGTACAGTAAGAGATTAAGCTTGGACAGATGAAAGATGATCAGACAGCACTGTACACTCCTGGTGATTTTAAAAACAGCCAGTGTTAGCTGACAAAGAACCGAACACCAGCCTTTTACTTAGCAGACAGTAGTAACCAGGAATTCTACATCATACTTTAAATGAACAAGCACACCATAAATTAAAGATTCTGAAGTTTAATCTCTAAATCTTAAAACTGTAAGTAATCCAAGCTAAAAAAATATGGAAAAAAAACCCAAGGAAATATAAAAACCCCAAATATCCAGCAGCATAGATTGCTTGGAAACAAGACAGCATGTTTTGGTAATTTTCATTACAGATGGGTAGGCAGGGCTTATTCTGCATATTTTCAAATGAAGACATATGCTCTTCAGTGTGTTCCCACCCTTATCATAACTACTTCACACAGCAGTTATTTCTTTCTAATGTCCCAAAGCCTTTTCTGAATACAGGGGCATAATTACATCTAAACAGCATTTTTTCAGATTAAGATTAATTTATGTGACTTCACATAAAGTTCTATTACTAAAAATATGGTGATAGCCGTAACAACTGAGCTATTGTAAAGTGCACAGACTCACTTTTGAGTTTGAAAAATTAAAATATAGCAGGGAAGGCTTGTTTTCATTTTTTTTTTGCTTTTGAAGAAAAGTAATTTGTTCTCTTAAATCTCTTCACATGTCTGAAGAGATTGACTGTAATGTTTCAAAGCCTGTAATTGTGATTTTTTCCCCCCTCTTTTTAAATCTTCTGAGGAGTTTTCTATTTTAAAATTTACATTTGCCGAGACTCAAAGTATTAAAAAGTGCCAAACCACTTTTACAAGTTGTATCTGGATTTAACAAAATCTTATTTAAAATAGAGGTAAAAATAGAAGGAAAAAACCAAATAAAATTGACTGCTGAATTGCAATGATGAGAGCATAAAATCAATTAATGAAGTCTCAGGTTGTACTCCCCTACAGTGGTCCCATGCCATGTCAAGTCTGGCATTTTATACCCAAGTATCAGACTTGTAAACAAAGAATTAAGATAGCTTCACTACAAGGATATCTAATGAAGTTCATACTGAAGCAATTGCTTAGATCACTGTAATTATTTTTCTTCAGCACGAGGCACGGAAAGCCTCCTGGAACAGAAGAGAAGCCACGGATCCCCCTAGGCACTGGAATTGTATTTGCATACATTTAACTTCAGGATCAAGTCAGCTGTGCTAACTTTTAACAGGGAACAACCCAGTGGGATTTAGGGCTATTTGTTAACACTCAAACATGCACTGTTCCCAGACAACTGCAAAAATATAATTTAGGTTTTTTGCACGGTGCATCAACTCTCCCAAAACACTGTTGCAATAGCAGAGTTGCAGTAGGCAGGAATTACCACGAATACACGAGGCCCTCTAAACTAGCTCAGGATATATTACAGAAGATGCAAGACATTCTTGAAGTGATCCTTTGAGTCTGATAAATTTACAGAGCAGTGTGATGCAGTAGTGATTATGTTTATGCCTATGTTTTTGCAAAGGCTGTCCTATATTAATGAATGGTAAGGTTTTATTAAGAAAAACTATTCTCCAAGTATAATGATGTATATGAATTTTAAAGTACTGCTACATTTCTTTTTTTTTTTTTAATGTTTCAATCTTGCCAGTTTCCATGACAGCTATAGAAGCAAAAGGTGACTCATCTTAAGACTACCCAGTTACATATTCTCCAATGAAAATACATTTTAAAGACTGGTATTTGGATTCAGAACAATTGTAAGAAAAAAATAAAAATCTCATTGCTTTTCCTTAAATGTGATTCTAACTGAAAAGAATAATTCCGCAAATTATAGTTGTGAGACATTCTGCTCAATCAAAACATACGATTTGTAAAATTTGCAAATAAAACATTTATTCTGTTTGGCTAGAATAGCAAGTTTTCTGTTTGTTTTTGGTTTTTTTTTAAATCAAACTTTTCTTATAGTTCATAAGCATAAACATGACAAAAAAGTGGATTTTAAGCTTGCACTGATGAAGAACAAAACCACTGGGGAAAAATATATGGCTGACAACAGAAAGTCATAGTCATGGCTATTATTTTTCTATTTTTTTTGTCAAATGGAACGTGGAACAGCAGTATTAATGTTCTTTCATTACAAAAAAAAAATGTAGTGAATAATTTTCTCTGCTGTACTGGGGAAAAAAAGTACCTGAATAAAAATGAAATTCTGAATTTTCTTGTCACTGAGTTTGAAGACATAAATTAGAACCGAAAAATGACTGTCCTAACCATCCTAAAATGCTCCTGGCACCACTGATGTTGATAGTTAAGAAAGAGAGAGACAAATCGGAGTGATAAGGTGATTTTCTACGATAAGAGTACCTATGTGATTACAGCTGGTTAGCTTGCTATCTAACTCAGGTAAGGGAGATTTTGCCAATAAAAAGAGAGGTAATAAACAAGTATCATTCAGGAGTCCTTTGATGAGCTAAGTGAATAAACATACAGCACCAGTATATGTAATAGACTTCTGTCAGATACATTATCTGATGTGCTTCAATTAGAATTCTGTTTAATGATGTCCACTTCTCTGCTTTAGATACTGAAATTACTTGAAAGTCTTGACAGCCAAACCTTAACCTTGTTGCAGAAAGGGTTTGCATTACATTGCAGTTCTTTCTGGTTTTAAGAGAATTCTGCCAGAACTGGTATTAAGGCTTGATGCTACTCCTTACTTTGCTCACGAGCTTCAGACCACTGATAAGTATCACCAAAAGCAAAATAGCTGAATGTCAGTGGTTGAAGTGGTGAGACAGAACACTCTTCTTTGGTTGGCTAATTGGTTCCATTAAGAGGAAGAGAGGAAAAAAACCCAAAAACCAAACCAGATGATGCTTTTCCACAAAGTTTCACATTACAAAAAACACAACCCCACTCCACTCCCCCCCCAAAAAAACCCAGGAGGAATGCAGGACATGGGACTAGAACACAAGTAAGCATTTTTGATGGCAAGAGCTGTTTTTTCGCTCCCCCTGAACCTCCAATACATTACAATTAAAGAAGATAAACTACGGAGTAACAAGCAGGTCAGGACTGAGAAGCAGCTTTCTGGACCAGAAAGATTTTCAAAAACTAAAGAATTTGAACAATTTCCAAAAGTATATTTGAGCCAACTTAGCTTATCAAAGGAAAATCAAGCTGAGATGACTAGCATGAGATACCTTCATGACAAGAAAATTATATAATAAAGGACTGTAACAGTGACATAATAAAGAGAAACAATGTTTCAGGTTAAAAGTGAAATAGTTTTAAGCATGACTGTGTTCAATCAGCGGGACTAATCCTTCAGAAAAATTATACTGTCCTCAAAATAAACCATCTCCATTAGCCAGAGAGATGCTCACTACCACACACAAAGTATTAGGAGAATAACTGAACAAATAATCTACTCTTACACATCATGACATCACAGTGACAACACAGTAACTACACTCAGTCAGTTGTACATAAAACAGGTAACAGTTGAGTGCACTCCACTGCGACACTGACATGCACAGGGCAATATGGTACATTTAGAAGCAAATGCATTAATCAGAACACGTTTGAAAAACATATTCCAAACAAGAAAACTTTGTAAGCATTATTGAAAGAATATTGCTTTACAGATAAATCAGAGACTTGCACTTTGCTGCACAGACTTTGTATGCCATGATTCTTCCTAAGAAATGCTGCTTCTCACACCACAGTATATCTTACATAAAATACAATATTTTTATCTCACCTCATTCTTCAGAGATTGGATCTAAAATCTTATTTAAAGATCTTACTGTATTTGACTGTGTATAACCTCTATTCCTCAGCAGCAAACGATATCAAGCCAAGAATTGTTCACAGGTTACACACACTCTTACATCCTTCCATGCATTACTAAGTCATTAAAATAGGTAGGAAGAAAATGAAAGATTTTGTTAAAACAGGAGAAACATGCATTTTAGAAAGCTATTTCTTCAAACATGTTTCCCATTCAACTTAAAACTTTATCTTACACCTAATATATGTCATTTAAATTCGTTTTAAGTCACTTAATAGCTCTAGTGCACGAAGACAATCAATTTTCTTCTTCACCATGATGCACATAGCAGTAAGTCCCTCTCTCCTGTCAAGATGACTATTTCATCTGTTCATTAATTTCTCCTTTTCTCTTGCTTAAATTAGTCAGTAATTAACACTCCTTGCTTTACTCCCTCTTCCTAAGTCATCCTTACCTAAGAAGGAAAGGCATGCTACAATAGTGGAAGAGTCAGTTACGTTGTAAAACCAGCCCTTCTCCCCACATATATCTGGGAAATTTTTCTGTGAATGCCATTATGTTGAACCTCAAGGGTTTATGAGACTGAAGAGAAACCTAGTGCGAACCTAGAATTTTGTAAATACCTAGACATTTAAAAACCCCCAAAGCATCACCAGTACTTAATTTCTTATTCTATGCTTACGGAACAAGCCCACTAACTTTGCCTTCATTGTTAAAAATTATTTGTAGCATTAAGGCATGGCAGCTACCTCTCAAAGGAGATGACAGTTTTCAAAATGTTACATATTCATTGAACCTTTCTGAGCTGTTTGAGGAAATGTGCTTATTGTTTCTGCATAGGCTTATATTATCATTTGGTACTCTTGTAAATTTTGGCCAATTGTGAAAGATGTCAGCTTATTTTCATAACTAAGTCACAACACAGTTACAAGGTGTTTCTTCCCCTTAGGGCACTGCATGTAGGTTTACATGCATATATTGAATGCATAATATGCAGCTGTAAGTAGAATATGGATAAAACCTCTAAGTAATGCTGCTGGCAGCATGTAATTTACAAAAGATAAAACTGAAAAGAACAAGAATTGAACAATAATTCTTTGGAGAGTTGGTTCATACAGTCAATACGAGACAATACTGAAAGTGAGAAATAAAAAAAAAATCAAATCAGACACTTTACCACTTAGTTATTCAGATGACTCTCAACCCCTGTTATGTACTATTTTAGGTCCAGTGTACCCAACTGGAGCCTCTGTCAGAAATTAATCTCTTTAAGCATGCTGGATTAAAGACTGGGAACACCTAAAAAGGATGACTTTCAGAGCAATCACAGTTCAGGAACGAATGAAAGACTCATTGATTTGTCTCTAAAGAAACATTCCCTGCTTGCTATACAGCTTTTCACCTCTCATCTCTATGCCTGAAGGAATTAATTAGTTAAACTAAAGCAGTTCTCTTGTTCACTTGTTTCCTCATATAGTATAGAAACTGATACTGTTTTTATATGCAACTTGAAGTCTCAATTATACACAGTTTACCTCAATCCCATGCAGTAAGGAAAAACACAGTCAAATTAAAGAGGCGAAACAACTTCAAGAAACTGAAAGGATGTGGCAATGTTCAAGAACTCCCATGCAAGCAAGTTACTGCTGCTGTCTAAAGTAAAGTTTAAACTCAATTTTAAACTAAATGCAGAATACTCGGTGATCCTAAGATCATGGGATATTAGCATTTATTTCCAGGTAAGCCACAGTGGATAAGAAGCTAAATGTAATTTTCAAACATGGAATGTGAAAGCAGTAAGTATTTTAAAGAGCTGCTTTAGGGCACATCCTACCACAGTAGGAAGCATCCATGGACTTACAGAGAAAACAGAACACCATTCCCCCAGCTAACTCCATTTCCAATGTACTTTGTATGCAGGTTAGGTTTCAGTCACACATGCAATTTAATTCCACAATAGGACAATGAGAATTTATTTCCTATTGCCATCTATCCTCGGAAAGTACAATTCATAGCCCAAGCTATAAACATGTGGCTTCTGAACTCTAAGTGGTGCCACATCCTAGCTGTTAACATGAGGGTAGGTCCTTCACTTCTGCAGGAAGAAGAGAACACAACCCAGGAATGATCTTTTCAGCTCGCATTCTAGTTACATGCAATGTATGTTATTAACTGCTTTAAGACAGACTCACCACACTCAAAACCAGGAGCAGGTATAACACTAAAGCTTTCTTTATACTGCAACAAATAGGAGAGAGATATGTAATACTCTGAAGTTAATTTTACACAAAGCTAATTTCCAGCAGCTAAAAAAATAAAATTCTGAAGTGTCAGTACTAGTAAACAGAGGCTGACAGGTTCAATTCATTCTAGGCAGAATAGTCTATTAAAAACACTGCATTAAGTTTTATAATTAGTAGGCTATCATCTTTGAAAACCACAAATTCTAAATTGGTTTTAGATTTACAGTAGCAGGTATATTTTCTCTAGAATCAAAGTTATTTCTGATTTCCTAAAAGGAGTTTCTCTAATCTCTCTTCTCTGCATTTTGTATAGAATCACTTTCAAGTTGCACTAATTTATCTGTGCATCCTCTTTATACAGAGTCTTTCACACAGAAAAAAACCCACAAAATAAACTGAAGGCATCAAAATTGTTGAGGAATGAAAGCTGCAATGTGAAACCATCAGAAATATCTTGCTCTGCAATACTTTTCACATTTGGTGTTAGAAAAGGACTAGGTTTCTAGTCAAGACGACTAATCTTTCTAATAAGCTCTATCTTTATGGATGTTGCATCTTTGATTTGGCATGGTACATATAAAAGCTTCTTCAAATCTGTTACTGCATGAAGATAAAGATACATAATAAAGTTATAAACTGTTATGGGTAATTTGAAATAAAACCCAAAGGGTAAGACAGTCCATAAAAAAAAGATATCAGAAAAGGTGTTAAAGTTCAGGAGTGATTTATTTTCATGAACCTAAATGAGATGTTTGAAGAAGATGGAAAAAAAGGCAGCTGAAGTGATAATTACTTGAACAGGTAGAAACAAAGGCGCTGTTCAGAAATGTTAGAGGAAGTCAGAGAATTATGCTGAATTAAGACTTTTTTTTGGCGACAGTTTTGCTCACAGAAGCAAGGAAGAAAAGCATCAATCAGATGCCTGAGAGTGCTGTTGTGAGTATGAACTTACAGGAATGAATTGACTGTGGTATGGTGCTGCAGGAGCTGTAAGGCCCATAAAGGAAGGCTGACGCATACTCATCTGTCACGGCGCTGTGAAAACTGCTTTGGCTGCTCAGGGTGTTGCCACTACTGCTGCTTCTGTTGTACAAGTTGTTGTTCAGCTCACGGGTATTTCTGTGTGGCAGCTGCGAGCTGCTGTTCAGGTGACTGGAGATATGGCTTACAGAAAAACCTGTCCTAGAGCACGAGGATGTCAATTTGCTCTCATCATCATCTGAAGCAGCATACAGGTTCCCTAGAGAACTGGCTAGTCTGGAGTTTATGGAAACGCTGAATGGAAAACACATGCAGGGGAAAAAATACACACAAGGTATGTAGAGATATATACAAAAATGTAACAGATAATTCAGAAGACATTAGGTGAATAACAGACCATTCTGAAATAATCTGTGTTTGCACACAGGTTCATCTTCTAGCTCCCAAGTCAGGAAAAGCAGAATTCTTTGTCAGGAGTTCCCAAGTTTTGCTTATTTACACACTACCGTGGCCACCTTTCACCTCTGTCAAACTACACACACATGCAGGAGATTGTGTTAAAAGGTTTAGGCAGTGTCTGATCTACACTGAAGTACTTTGTGTACATGTAACAGTTTCAGAACTACTCTTCTGTTTCTTGAAATCAGTAATGTGATGATAAAATTTGAGAACAAAAATAGGGTGTCCTGAAATACCTCAAGTTAGTTACTCTCTTCAGGTAAATCTTTTTGCTCAGAGTTATTAAAAACACATTTATGATTCTAAAGTTCATTTAACATATATAATTATTTAGGACAATAGTAATAATGGAACTAAATAGCATAAATCAAGGGTTCACAAAAAACATATTAATGACCATTCAGTATTCTTCTGAGAGTAATAGTATATAGACTTGTGGGAATACCTGCAAAATGTCTAAGAACTGAGATAAGTGGGAAAAAACCAAACAAACCAAACTTTAGCAACATAATACTGTTTCTGATGACATAATCCCAAGAAAACTCTCAGACCAGTAGGATAGGTTTTAGTTTTTCTTTGTTTTTTAAATCTGCAGGCAACTAAAGCTTGGCTAGTGGAACAGCAAATGACTCTGTAAGTAAATTTAAGCCTTCGTACACCGAAGAACAGCAAGCGTTTCATAGACTGCATATGTGCTGACAACCACTGTAGTATAGAGTAAGTATTGGTATGAAAGTGAGAAGAAGAAAAAAACCTTTTGAGGTTAGAGCCTGAGGACATGGAAAATCTGCTTATTCTTTCTGCAGATGGTGAGTTAACTGCCATCACTTTGGAGGCCTTCAGAGGAGACGTGGATCCTTCTGTGCTACCTGAAGTATTCAATCTAAAAGGAGGGCAGAGTTTTAGTGAGAAGCAAGATTTTGTAACTAAAATGTACATCTCAAACACATACAGTCTTTCAATACATAGACTAGCATTTTAAAAAATAGGAATTCTCAAGTCTGAGAACTCAACAGCAAAAATTCAACAGCTTGGCTGTTTTCAAGTATCTTTTAAAAAAAACCCCAACTTTTCAAATATCCCACTCCAAGAATTTTTCCTGATGCACCTTATTATACAGTTACAGGCTACTTTTCACCTTGATAATTTATGAAGGCCCAAGTGTCCATTTTTTATATATTTATTGTAAATTTTGTTATCATTTTTAAATCTAAATTTAAGAATACTTTTTGTGCCTACAAAGCAAGTATGAGTAGAAGAACACGACACTGTAGCTTTCACAAGGTCATCATCATTTCCAAATGGCAACATGAACATTTAAACAAAGTTGTCCAGAACAAACAGCTCCTTCTCGGGTGGGGCTCTTAATGGTGGAACACTTCATGTTTTAAACTTGAGCTGTAAATATGTTATGCTGGGCTACTCAAAAATGCTACCATTATGGTTGACCATAATAATTTTTTAAAACAATAATCTTCTCCATCCTTAGACCAGGGGATATTATCATGATCAGACCTTAAAGGAGGAAAGAACTTGGGTACAAATCTCCAGCTACAAGCACAGAAGGAATGACACTAAGCAGAAATAGCTTTAATTACACACCACTAAAGGGTTAGCCAGGCATTTCCAGTGCTAGCCATCTGGAGTAATCCAATTCAAAAATCCAGGTCACAAAACTGAAAAAAATGTGCTCTTTTCAGTATTAATGGTTTGTAGTGATAGAAATTTTGTCTTATGTGTATTTTAGGCTCAGTGGGGTAAAACCATGCAATTTGCATGTGTTTTGTTACTTGCCTATTCTCCTAAGCCTGAAACTGCTCCTCAATTGATGTGATAACAATGATCCAAAACGCTGAAAATTAGGACCCAAGTCAGTGGTATACATTTAGAACTCGAACTTTAAAGTTAATACCTGAAGGGTTGTGATATTGACCTAGTGTATAGTTTCATGTCTTGCACCCTAAAGAAACAAAAGCAGCAGTCTTTATCCAAGGATTAAAAAGCTTTCCCCTCTGCCAAAGCATATTTTCATGTCTCAGGTTGGCTTAAAATACAAGACCAAGAGTTAAGAATCATTGACAATCATTACCTTAATTTACAGTTAAACAGCATAGAGGTACTTCAGGTTTATTTTCCCTATTCACATTCTTACCGGTTCAGAAAAGTAATTATAGAAAGACAACTAAGTTCATTGAAGAATATTTTGCTCAAGTCGTAAGTTCTAAAATGCTAGACATATAAATTTGAAGGCTTTGAACAGGGAGACAGAAGGGGAAAAAGAAAAGAAAAAATTAATAAACCAAATGTGCAACTAATAGATATAGACCTAGAGAAGTTTCAGCTGTAGACGGTGATACAACTAGTACCACTGCCTTGAACAAGATCGTGTACTTGTCATACAGATCTGATAGCATGGACAGAATCTAAAACTGCAAACTACCCCAGAATGACTTAATTACCTCAGAGCTCCAGCTGTAGCAGAACAAGGCCGTCTCCGACTTTTTAAGGCATTAAGCTTATCTCCCTGTGTCATGCCATTCTGAGCTTCCACGTCTGCTTTGTCTTCAAAACCATTCTGGGAAACACAAAAGTATGCAAGCAAGAGAATTTATCAAATCCTTCAGAGCTGTGTAGTTTCAAAGTATTGAACATCTCCTTTCACAAAGATTATAATCTAGAAGACTAATCTACCATCCTCTGCATTCGCATTCACAACTCTGCATAGCTCCAGCAGATAAATGTGTCACCACACAAACATACACTCACAGAGGATTTTTGCAGAATCTGACCTCAAAGTCAGTTCAGGATGCCCAAGTCTAACGCCAGCATTTATTTACTTCAAAGTCATCTGTTCTTGTAGAACATAAACCCCAAATCCTTTGTCCGCAACTACTTCTAAAGTTATCATTAACATGGAAGGAAAGCAGTAACACAAAATTTTATGTTATGCACAAGATAAGGAAGAAATTTACATAAAGCTCTGTGTCCCACAAGAGGAGCTAAAAATCAACTTCGCTAAATTACTACATTTAAAGAATAAACAAGCAAAAGTTCTCATGATCTCTAGAAAAATAAGTTTTGAAAAAAAACAGATTTCAGAGTTATATCTTACTTCTTCTAGCCTTAGAAAATATTAAAACCTCTAAGAAATATTAAAAGTACATGCCAACACTGTTTAAAAGCCTATTTACAATTTCAGATTGATCTCAAAATACTTTTGTAAGATCCAACTTACAAAAGAGGTAAGTTAAATGTTTTAAAAACTGAATGCTGAACAACTTTATTATGACATCTGTAAAAAAGTGAAATACAGGAAAACAGTACTTTACAGAAATGCATTCAAGATAGCCTTGCAGATTATGACAGATGATTATTTTAATTTATACTAATAATTATATGAAGAAGGAGCTCACTATATCCCTGCTCTTTCACATCAAAGAATTCCGCCAGCAACCTGAAACCTCTTTAGTTATTACAGAGCTAAAAAAGGATTAATCAAGTGCATATTTCCTCTAAACTGTTTCTTACAGATAATGTAGGAAACTACAGTCTAAAATTTTTACTAGTCCAGAAACAAAAGTATCTTCACTTTAGTTCAGACTTCATGCCTGTGCTCCTAAAAAATAGTCATAAGGTCCTTACCCTAAACACACATCACCTCATCAATCCATAATAGTGTGATAAAGGGATAGACATTTATACACTCATGCATTATTAATTACACACTTGGAATAAGTTTTTGAGTAGTAGGAATGAATGCTGATTTTTTGTTTTCCTTCCTTCTCAAATAAACAACTGAAATCCCTAAAAGAATGAGTTGAAATAATGCAAACCTTTTGAAGTTTGCAAAATTTTCCTATGACATTACCTGCCACCCCGAAGTGGAGATTTGTTCTAATTAGGACACATAAATACAAGCCTAAGCCCCCAGAATCTGAAAGTTATCTACAGCTGGTTATTAAAAGCTCAGGTTCAGTGTGTTTGAATTTTTTCCTAGGAACACTTACCTCCTTGTATTGATGCAAGTCTTGTACTTTATTCAAGTTGTCGCTGATGGAAATCTCATTCAAGCCACAAAGGACTCTGTTAATGTTTCCATCAACCACTCTCTGTTTCTGCTTTGATTGCATGTGATCTCCCTCCAGCCATAACATTGCTTGCTTCCTTTAGGATACAGAACCAAATCCATTCATATTAATTAATTTTTATACATATTAAAAAACAATATGAAAACATGCTACTCTTACAGGTTGACAACGTTTGAATCTTCAATACATCTTCATCTGAAAAAAGGTTTGCGTGTCTATCACAAAAAATATTTAAAAATTCAATGGTTAAAAACAACAACCAAAAAGCCCCAGAATCCACCAAAAAAAGTCTGCAGACATCACAGAAATATTGCAAGTACTAAAACCTCATTTTACAAAATCCTTCTGGGAAAAGAGATTAACTAAATAGGAATCTGCAACTGTACTTTAAATGTTTTTAAAACACAACATAAAAAATAATATAAAGTAATGCTTTTATATACATCATATGTAGCATAAATGGTGATACAGAACTTTGCCAATTATTAGTCTGAGTTTTCTGGATACCGATATTGTGCAGTAAAACCACAGCTGACCTGTGTGGTGGAAGTGGACATAGCATGGAAAGTTGAACAGGACTTCAGAATCAATTTTCAGAAAATGAAAGATTATATGCCTCAGACAGGTGGTAAAAAAACCTAAAATTAATCACTACAGTGTGCATGGGGCTGAGCTGAGTTTCGTTTATGAGACGCACTGCTCCTCAATAAGGAAGGTTGCTGGGTAGGTACCAGTCATGCTAGATCCATCCAAGAACTGAGACCCTATTACGTACTACTGAAACAAAATTAAACTCCTATACTGAACAGAGAAAAAAAAAAGAAAGACACATTACATCAGAATATCCTTTCACTGGGAGCTTTTCTTTGTTTGAAAACAAAATATTACAGTAAAGCTTAAGAGCTAAGTAATCTGAGAAAACTTCTCAAACTTGCTCAATAATGAATGGGAAAGGTAAGCACTTCCAGAAAAACTGCACTACACACCAAGTAAACACCCAAAGAAGGCAGAACAAAGGGATCGGGGGAGAAGTCACACTACTTATTCCACCTAACAGAAGTAGCCTAGAAAAAAAGGCTTGAATTAAATACCTTCGAAATCTTCCAAGATCAGTTACATTCACAGTAACAAACTGATTTGATACACACTTCAGTGCAAGAGTTTCTACAAAAAAAAAACCCCAAACTACTCAAACTTCCCTTATTAAACCTCAAAGAACCCAGGAAACGAAGCTTTGACATTCATGAAGGTTGAGAGATGAAAGTTGCAAGGTTTTACCTTTCTGTCAGATGCAATTTTGCAGCCCTGAGGGCAAGATATATTAGAATGATGGGACAGACGTTCTGTCCCAATCGCATTTGACGTTACTGGTGACTTTGCTTGAATTTTGTCTGATTGTCAAAACAGGTACCTACTGCCCTTTGGACCTTCGAAAAATCTTACTGAACAACACTATAGCTCTTAGCTACGAATAATGTAGGTACAAATGAAAAAAATCTGAAGTATCTTTGCCTATCTATAAAATCAGACCAAGCATTTAATCTATCAAACCAAGAGAAGACATGGGCCTTGTTTTTCCTATCTTAAAAGTAAACAGCATTTACTAATCACACTACCTACAACCTTCCTCATAATTTTGCTCTGTTGTGCAAGTTTTTTTTTAAAGTGTATCATCATCCAAGCATTAGCACAGTGTGAAGACGACTAATCTGCCTCCAGTGAACAACTGTGGTTTGTGAAGTTTTGTGATTCATCATATTTAGAGTAACAGCAAACCACCTCTCAAATGCAAGGAGTGTCCATTCAGTTGCAATGGTTAATAAAAGTCCTCATTCCTGCTCAATTTCTCTTATCAATTACAGTAATACTTTCTCTCTGATATCCTATTATTTTAAGAGGCAAGATTGGTGCATCTTTGACAGTATTCACACAGTATCTGCAAGAGCTGTTGAATTCTCTCTTTTCCAAAGAGACAAATTTGCAATGGGTTTTCTTAACGTGTTTTCTTAACGTGTTTTCTCTCGTAAGAGTGAAAATGCCTCCAAGCAAATATCATCAGGGTATCAGCTCAAAAATATCAGCATAACCACTGTAATAGTAAATGCAAAATGTAGAAGCCACTATGACATTAAACAATGTCTACAATATTATCATTCATTTCCAGTCAAGATCAAGCTGAAGCTGCATTAAAACCATACATTCGTTTTGCTAACAACTATTAGCTTCAAATCAGAAATGTTGCCTACATTATGCTAAGGAATCTGCCAGAGATGATTCTGCACCAAGAACTTAATTTTTAGTTATAAGAAAGAAAAAGAATGTATCAACGAGATCATTTTAAGATTCATTTTAAGTTACAGACTACATATAAAGTCTATTCTATGTTCATATTTTAATAAATTTTTTAACTAATCTTTTGTCCACATCTGTCCACTTCCAACACAATTATCTAACTCCTGAACTCCCAAGAACACAAGCATGCAGTCTTGAGATCCTGTGGCCCTCAAAGGGGAAAAAATGCACAGCACTCCAGAGAAGCTGATTGCTTCTGAGTTAGATTTCAATCCTATATTAACTAACCTTAGATATACTAAACAGATAGTAATATACAAATGTCAGTAGACAAAGTAGATCCTATAAACAGTGCAAGACGGATAAGAATGTAGAGAAGCAGCTGATTCTTACTAGCAAAGAAGGTATATATACGTACTCTTCCAAGAAGTGTTGCTGGGGTCCTATTATAGAGCCTGGTCGACATATTCTTATCCAAGCGATGGCTTCAGCATGTGTGAACTTGTAGTGTTTCATGATGTAACAGGCAATCAGCGTTCCTGTTCTCCCCAGGCCAGCTACAGAAACACAGGTATCAACAGTCACATATGAAGTAATGAGCATTGCATAATTATCAGATAAATATGGGATGTAAGAAGACTTCTACACAATTTTATTCACCATCATAGTATTTGAAACAATTTCTGATCCAGTATCGCCTTTATCACACAATTGGATTGCAGTGCTGTAGGTACAAGAGCAAGTATTTCATACTTAGGAAAAGTAAACAGTGCTTAAAAGAACACACGCAACAGCAATCACTGGAGGCACTCAAACAATTCCACTTGATACTTTGTTTAAAAAAGGCTGATAGTTAAAAAAAAGCTGTTATCAAGCTGGATACCAACTTCATACTCATAAAACCAGTAAAAAACCACAAAGGCACCTTTGAGAGGTCAACACACATACTTAAAAATCATGGTGCAAATTTCCTGCAGATGTACAAGCTTCCCATTATAATCCTTTGCATTAAACTATCCTGTAACTTCTGGGACAAACAATTTCTAATGTGAAAGCCGTGCTTTAATATATTGCAGAGATATTCCAATCTGAGTTAGGCCTGAGTTAACTGTTGATTTAACTTTGTATGGGCTTATCTAGAAGGACATAAAAAACCAAAAAGAATAAGATTGTTGGTTTGCTTATTAAATGGTCAGAAAAAAGACCAAAAATATTGCAGTTTAGAAAGCACATATGTAACTCAATAGGAAAGTATGTCATATTCCTTTAGCAACTAAGCCTGGAGAATAACAAACTACTCCTGGCTCATCAATAGTTTATACTCTCATTTAGCCAATTAGCAGATGTCCAGCTTATTAATGCCAGAATTTCCAGGTTCTAGCAACTGTAACAACTTGTTAGCAAATAAACTTATCTTTGATATGCATGTTTATTGTTTGTGGGAGAATTATGAATAGCATCATTCTTGCTTCTGATCGGCAAGACATTTGTCACCACAATGTCCTTACACAACTCAGAACAAATCAAGCTGAACCCTTCAAAGCCTTTGTTCCAAGCATATTTTGTGTATTTTCTGTCTGGTTTGCTGAATTAGGCTTCTTCGAAATGCTGGCATCACAATAACTCACATTAATTTGAAATGTGGAATTCGTACTCCACAGAAAAATGTAGAACAATTCAAAAGCACAAAGAAAACCTTTCAGTGTTTTGCATTTCCTAGCCAATTATCATAATGCTGTGAAAGCATAACGCAAAAGAGAAACCCGCATCAACTAAACCTCATGTTTTCAAGTGATATTAACAAAAAACGGAACAAAAGACTGTCAGTTACTGCAAGAAACAGTGTAGGATGAAAGAACTTAATATATACATGAAAATAACAAATATTTGGCATATATTTAGTCAAGTATCATAAAAGCAGTATTACTTTTACAGCCAGAAAGTGTTACTTTTTAAATGCTTTATTTCTGAGATAAACTCTATGGATTTATAGTTATTTTGAAGCTCTGTCTGAGAAATGAGTAAGTGCACGTACCTTTACAATGTACAGCAATGGCACCATCAGCATTTTCACAGATGTTCAGGAACCTCTGAATTATACTGTCACTTGGTGTGCTCCCATCTATGAAGAACAGGTCATAATGCTCAAAACCAGCATCAATAAAGCGTTTTGCCTCATAAATTTTTTTGTTTAGCCTTATGATTGATGTGACATTATGCTTCTTGAAATAGGGAAAGTAGGCTTCAGGTGCATGAAGGGGATAACCTATTAAAAAAAAAGCCACAATCACTGAACATGATAGATAAAGTTCAAAGACTTACTAGTGAAAATTGCTTCCAAAACATTTTTTGAATGATAAACATTAAAAATAAAAATGCTTTAATATTTTAGTCAGAATAAACATGTTACATGATTAAAAATTGTCAACATAACACTCATGGAAACCACTATTGTTAAAAAAGTATCAAGAGGAAAAGTGTTACAAGCACAGTATGTGTGAAACACTGAGTTGTCTCCTGCTCAGCCCCCACTCCTCTCTGAAAGGAGGATTTTATACATAATGCCAGGCACATATATGAACTCAGCATTTCAAACAGCTGTTTATGGTCAAGCTACAGATCAAAGAATAAAAACATGTTTTAGGAGGAAACACTGTTAATGAGGAAAATATATTGCTGATCTACATTATGGATGAGAGGAAAGAGTTAAAGAATAAACAAGTCAAACAAACTGAAGTACCAAAGATATTCTTGCCCTACTGTGAAGTAAGAAAGCTTTATCCCCTTGATTCTCAGTTAAGAGACAAAAGGGTACTGTAGATGAAGATGGGGAGAGAGGGAGGGAGGTCAGTGACCAACCACAACACAGTAGTTTAGGACAAGCCATAAATACAATTAAGAGTCAGAATATAATGAGAACATTGTAGCTTTGTACTGTGTACCTACACTCACCGAGGTGAAGCTTATTTAGAGTTTCGTAGCTGGATTTTAAATGTTAGTGTTAATTTAGCAATTTTCAGTTATATACGTTAGAAATAAAACTTCTTCAATAGTAAAGGCAAGTTTCTTTTTAAAGTTTTTTCCAGTCTTTGTTACAAACCTCTTAACAGTCTTCTGTGCTTTATGTAACTCACCTTTAATTCTGGGTACTTACTGTATCGTGTCAGGTCCCAGGAGAAAAGAAAGGGCCCAAGTTTCTCAGGCCCTTTGTCACAGAATGAAAGTCACTATTAGAAGACTTGAAATTCTTCTAGCAAAGAATTCCAAAGTCTTTTGAATTAAGTTCTACGATCATATAAAAAATGCTCACTGGATGATTATTTCTGAAGATTAAAACTGATGTATAAACCTCTATTATTTTTCTCCTCATTTGCTGTGACAGTTTAACATGCTTGAAAAATAAGATCATAGAATAGCATCAAAACATACACCATACCATTTTCAAGTTTGCTTTTTGGGTGTGGTCCACTAAAAGCCAAAAATTTCCCTGGAATAATCCAGTTGAAGTCACCGTTTTCCACTCGCTACAAAAATTTCAGAAGAGAAAGAAGAAAGCACTTTAGTATCTCTTTATGCAAGGTTAAAAAAATTACTCAAGATTTTATTTTACTTTTTACTACGTTCTTGCTGCATTAAAACAAAATGCTTCAATTAGCTGGCTTACCCATATGGGATAAACTAACCATTAGCTGCTTAATAAAATTAAATTGAAACAGAATTTGCTCAAGTTTTCCAATAAAAGCAAAAAGATCCTTTATCTAAGATACTTCTTCTTTAGAGGGTTCAGTGTTTCAGGGTACCTATTATTGACAACACCGACAAACACCAACATTTTTCTATTTTAATCAAAGACTATAGAAAAATACTTCTCTGTAAGGCTAAATGGCTAAAACCCCCAAATCACAGAAAACAAATTAAGAACCAATTCGCCTCCAAAACCAATTATATTTTCCCTGTAGAAACTGAAATTTACATACTGGCATAAGCTCTGATGAGCCAGTAATCACAGAAGTATAAGTCAAATAAAAAGACTAAATTCTAAAAAAACCTTTTGAACTGTGACATTTTGCATTTTTTGTTCACTTTTAAATGAAAACTTTGAAAAGGCTCTTCAAATTCTGTCAGTGCTAAAAAAGAAAGCTTCTTTGGAAACACATAACATGCACTGTAGTTCAAAACTGCCTTCTTTTCTTTTTTTAATTGAAGACTGCTCATTCCTCATATGGCAACACAGTTATTCTCAGCATGACTTTTAAGGACATGGCATTCAGTTCAACGGCATTATTAAGCTTGTGTTTTTAGCTCTCAGCTCATCAAAACATCCTAATGAGTGGAAGGTTCTGATAATGGACATCACTGTAATCAATTCACCGACTGAATGCATAGCTGAGCCCATTAGCCTTGCTCCAAATGTCCTCGCACAGCGGTTGCATAAGCACTAGTGAACCAACCGTACCGCCAAGTCAGGACCCCACGCCCCTGATTTGTGTCACAGACCACAATCCCAACACGGGTGCACCTTTACTCCCCTTAGGGAAGAAGTCCGGTTCAGTTAAGTTAGAAGTGGTTTTGCATTTGTATTACCAGTTTTGTGAATTAAGTAGTTCTTTATAGTTACAGGTGTTATTGTGAATAATTTAAATTTTAACCAGTATGAACTACAGGTATCTATGTATATGCAAACAACATTATTATTAAAAAGCAAAGAACTTTACTCATTCACATCTAGTTCAGCAAAAGGGGAATTAGTTGCCCTTATAATGTATTATAATTTATAAGATGAAAGAACTATAAACATGAAATAAAATTTCCTTTAGCCTGTTGCTCCATTTAAGTTGTATGCAACTTTTCTTCACATAACCACACATTTGAAGACCTAACATAGCAAAAACCTGGAACACAAAGTTTTTGAAATATAGCACAGGACATATCTAAACATAAAGCTGATCACAATATGTAAAAAAAAAGAAGACATACCAAAAAATGGACAAAAACTTAAAGATGATTCCAAGTTCTTGCTTCTTAAACTCAGTAAGCAGCATACTGTAAACATCATTCACACACATGTACTTTTCACAGACTAAAATAACATTAAGCATTAAAAAAGAGAATGGAATACCTTTAGTCTATTATTTTAATACCTTTTTTTCAGGCAGACTAAAGCCTACCATAGATACAGAATCCTACGAATTTCCAATGACCATTTATTTTCAGAACAGGCCTTTTCCATTTGTACATAGATTAAACAAAAAAAGCAGCAATTTCATACTTTTTTTGCTCCTGTTCATTTAATTTCAGTAATTCAACAAAGGCTATACCAATTTCTCAACCTAACCATGATGAAACATTACAGGACACAGAAATGCTTTCAAATTTGGTGAATAGCTACTATGTTATAGTTTATGTTTGCTTATTGCAAACAACGTATATGTACAATTTGTGCTATTAATTTTTTCCACTGTTCATTACTCTAACTTCACCTTCTTGAATATTTATGAAGTATTTCAGTATGTATCTGAAATACATACCGCTATAGGAAATGCTTTTAAAATGTAGGTTTTCAGACTAAGCAACTTTATTCTCATTATTCCCAGGTTTTCTGAAAATTGCAATAGAGGGGAAGAATAGCAGAAGAATACTGGCTACAATAAAGCACCACTCATCTTAAAAATAGTTTAATATATAAATTAGAGGTGTGCTACATATTTGAATATGTATCTTTCTCCTTCACCAATACAGCTTCAGGAATTTCAGGGAGTTCCAAAGACAAGGTCCAATACAGCCACTCTGGACCAGATGTATATACACCTTCTATGCCTGAAATCTCCGCTGTACCCAGCCCAGTGCACAGGTATAGCACGGGCAGATTTCAAAGTTTCCCTAAGGCAACGTAGCTTGAGATAAGTTTTTACTACCAGCAGATAAAGGTGTGTATGTTTGTCCATACTTAAGCTGTAAGAAGGTTGACAGAACAATGAATGACATCTGTTAGCATTCTGGGCCTCCATTAGGGAAATATTTTGGATGTATTTTCATTACTAGAATCTCTATATAATGTATCCTCACTAAAAAGAAGTTCAAAGTGTGCTTTATCTATGTGAGCATAAAAAGTTTGTCATATATTTATGACTAATAGGAGCACAAGAAGCAGCTAACAAGCGCTGAAAGACAACACTTTCTGTGAGTCAGCTGAGAGACCTTGGATCATATCCTGGGGGAAGGTTGAGAAAGCACGAAAGAGGTCCCAGAAGGCAGAAAAGCTGTGAGAAAGCAGGAGGTTGATGCACTGAAATTGCAAGGATAGTAATCCTGCATGTTTTTCACATACAGGTTTCAATGTACATACCTTACATATGAACACTGGGTTTTACTTGAATTAAAATGTGTTTCCGGTATGTTTTAAGTTGGGGGATACTGTGTACTCTTATTTTAGGTAAACCAAACACATTCAACTCATTATTAAATGTACAAACCTCATAGTGTTCATATTCATCCACATCAAATGTCTTAAAGTCAAAAAATCCATGCTGCAAGGCCTAAAAGGCAACAAGGTGTCAGTTTATACTGAAATATGATATAATCTCGTTTTATAATACTTTTTTGAGAATCAGAACTACATCCCTAAATGTTTATGTTTATTGAAGCCTTTATATTAACACAACATTACATTTTGCACAGATTAACAACACAGACAACAAAAACTCCAAAAATGTCACTGAAACACATTAGGCTCATTTCCCCTTCAAAGACATTACGATGAGACACAAGGTTGTTGCATATCACTTAAATCATAAAATTGATTCTCCCCACCCTACCACGTGTGTTTTTCTCCTGTATGGCAGATGACAAGTTAAAAAGCAATTCCCTTTTTGTCATACACTCATTCAGTGATTTCTATGCTTGAATGTATTTTCATGCAGTTGGACACAAAACATTGAGAATGCTGAGAGTTTACTGTTTTTCTATACTTGATATGCTACTCTGGTTTTATCACAATCATACCTAGGCAAAATAGCATGTACAGAATACAGTACCACATATAATCTGTATTGTATTATTTCTTTTAATACGTACTTTACAGATAAACTTCACTAGACTACATTAGACAGTGTTTATTACAGGATTGAAAGAAGTTCTTTATTTGATTACTGTACTATTATTAAATATGCCAATTTTGTACTGAAGATTTGTGTATAATACCGTACTGAAAACCATTCTCTGAATATGGAATTCATAGCCCAAATTTATTCCAAAGAATAGGCAGAAGGCATTTCTGCAACATATATTTATACTGAGAAGTATAGGTATTACACAACATCCTGCGATTAATGTGGAATAAAAACACATCACAGATCTATGATTTAAAAACAATAATCATCAGACTGCCATTATTTTCTACGTATAGAGCACCTTCTTAGGACAAAACAAAAATCACAGCTAGCTTTGTTATAGACAACTTAGGCTCAGTCACTGGACCTGTCATGACACCTAAGATACTGAGAGGTTTGTCTGAACAGCTGATTTTGAGAAATATATTTCATTTAAGCATGGCTGGCTGGCTGCACTCCAGAACTTGCAGTATATGATACACATGTACAGAAACACTAAATTTGTCCAGGTAAGACTACTTTAAATTAAGGCACAAGGTTTCTGCTCAAAGTGTTTTTACCTCCGCAGATGAACCGGACAAAAATTCAGCGACAAATTTTATGGGAACAAAGGAGGAAAAACTAATTCTCACAGTCCTTTTGATGTATTCGTTGCAGATAAATTACAATGACTGCACTGACTACCTTCAGAGCTTCAGGATCCGTAGAATGCCTCACAAATTACAGTCTTGCTGTTAACTGACAGCTCCTTTCCCACCCCCACAGAACTAAAAATATTAAGCTTCATCTCTTTTTTTCAATTTTTAAAAATCACTTTTTTGCCATACTTTTAAGAATTACAAATGGTCTGTAAAGTGTCCGTACAGAACTGTTCTATAGCCTGCTTCCTTCATCAAGATCACTGGGAAACAATGAACAAAATTGAAAGGCTGCCAATTACAATGTGATGCAACATTTTTAAAAAAAAAGCAGTATTGGAGCTTAATATTCCCCAGGACTATTGAAAGTGAGACATCAAAACACAAGTAAGATACCTTTTTCATTGGTTTTAAACAATTCTGAAAAAAATTACTGCCAAACACAGAACCAAGTGCTTTGGGGGAAAACTGGGGCCAAGGACATGCAAAAACTGCTCAGACTAAGTCACAGTATACCTAGGTATCCGTATCCCTTGACTTTATCCACCTGTTATTCCCTCTTATCCATGGTTATAAATGATCTATTAGCAGATCTAGCACAGTGTCTTGCATTGTTCAGAGCTGCCTTCAGCCAGGCCTGGTGAATTTGCATGCTCCAAGTCATGAGGTGAAGTTCAAGAGGCTGTCAAAGGCTAGGGCCAGCCACGTGACAGTGCAACCTTCCTCTGCTGTCACTACTCAAACACAGTCCTCAGTAACTTAGGCTTCATGAGAGGATACTACTCATTCGCACACCTTTTGCATTCGACCTGGATTTTCCAATCTATTTTAACAGTATTTTCCCTCATGCTTTAAAAATCAACTTAAAGCTGTTTTGCTAAGGAAAAATGTTATTACCTTATTTACTCCCTGTAAACAGTCCAAGATCGTAAGATTGTACGTGCAGTTCCCAAATGAAGCATCCCTATAGATTTAATACAAATGAATTTAATATACACAGAATTATTTTAGGAACTCGGGAAAGGCAGCACACAACAGAATACATTCAAGCTATTCAATTCCCTCTGAGAACTCTGAATTAGAAGTCCAAAGGAGACATCTTTTTAGACGCTCGTTCGTGCTAAAGAACTCCCCTCCCTGATGCAGCTCTGAGTAAATGCAGTCAGATACTGCAAGTTACTTTAAGTGCCTATTTCACATACGCTAACTATATGCCCTTTACCAAATTATTTATGATACCTTGGGACAGGAAGATTTGCATCCTCTCACGATTGTAGAAGGATAGCAGGAAATAAAGCCAAGCTTGCTTTAACCATTATTGAAGTCTTAATTGGGTTACACTGTCTAACGGGGACAAGAATATGGACTACTAGTTTGGAATTCATTTACATGCTTTCATTTTGATGCCTGATTACAGATGTGATTAAAAGTTATCCAGATATAATTAAATTTTAAATTACTTAACCTCAGTTCTACCACTATGAAAATTACAATTTCTCTTTCAAAGACAAAATGAGACTCCAAATCAAAACATTTTTAAGTGGTAAGAGACATAAAAACAAACTAAAAAACAAACAAATCACCACCACCAAAGAAATGCATTGTGGAAAAATGAAAAAGTACTTTTCCAAGTGCGCTTCAGAGCAGTTTCATTTTCACAAAATTCTGTCTGAGAAGATTATTTCCCTATCACTCATTAAAGAAATCTTTTGCAGCTTTGCTCTAAGATAACTCAGAGAGAGTCCTAAGAATTGCAATTTATCAGAATAGCAAAATTTTGGATTTCACCCAAATAAATATTTAATGTATAATTGATTGAAAATTTCAACCTTTCATTGAAAACTTCCCATTTTTAAGAAAACGTGCTTAAGCAGTATGAAGTTCGTTAAACTGACATGATCCTTCAATCTCAAGTACTTCAAGAGCAGAATATTCTCACCTATTCTTTAAGAGCAGAATAAATATAGCAATTTTGAGCAAGCAGTGTTCATAGAAAATGCTTTTAAGAAAATCAAAAGCTGTATCTTTGGTAGTGTCGTATTACAGGTAGGCTACTCTAGAAAAGCTTTTGAATTATTAGATTATTAAAACACAATCATGACACTTTGGAAAGGGAACTTTAAAGTGTGTATAAACTTTCCATATCCAACAGGGAAGTTTTAAAAAATGAGAAGCCATAAAGTATTTTCATTACACTAGATAAGCAGAACATGTCAAAGCTGCAAAATGCAAACTTTACAGACAATGCATTTTTGACAGAGTAAAGCTAGATAACATATAATTTTAGCACTAAAGCATTTTACCAAACAAAAAGAAGTATTCTGAGCAAAAAAACTTAAAGACCCAATGGAAACACATATAGGGCAGAAAGTTTTTAAAAGCTGTACCAGTTTTCTGAAGAGGCTGACAGAAAAAATCCAAACCAGTGCAAACCAGAAAATTAAATCTTTAGAGAAACATGAATAGAAAACACGATTGTAGCAGACATGGCCTATTTTACACGTTATTTTGCTGTAACAAAAATGTAATTTTTTTTATATGTATATAACTACTTTGATTGATAAGGCGTCTGATAGCGCAGAACATAAAAACAATACTAGGGGAAAAAAGCTACATAATCTCTAATCCGTTAATAAGAAACACTATGAGAGAGGCAGAGAGGACATCGAACTTGACCTAGATGTACAAGATAAGCCTCTCACAATTCCAGGCGTAGAGCACTCTTAGGTGCAGTTCCCACAGACGGCTATTCCCACTGACGTGCACAGGGATGCTGGCAGCTCACAGGGACTGCCTGCACCACCCCCGTCTCAAATGCCTCATCTCTGCCGGTGTGGCCCTAACGATCAAAGCAGGTGTACCCCAGCTGCAGAAACTGACACCTGCCATCCACACGGAGTGCAACGGGAGGAAGAGTGAGAGCTAGGAAAACTCCAAAGAGGCAAAGTTTTGGAATGACCAAATAAAAAGCTGTTTAAAAGTATTCCAGGGTTTTTTTTAAAGAGTTGACATCTCAGAAACTCACACCCCAATCTATCCTTTGCGGCAGAACATTATAATGTAAGGAAAACGTAAACAACAGGTAAGAACAACAGCACAATCTGGCAGTGAAGTAACACCCAGAAGCAGTGATATTACCTAAGGCTTAGAGGGCATCATGGTGTTTGATGAGCACGGGCACATACTGAGCATCTCTTATTAGACCTTACCATAACCTCTCTCTCTCTTGCTCTGTCCCTCAGCTATCCTCAGGTAAGAAAACACAAGCAAACTATAAAAGTTCCTTCTATCCTAATTTGGAGAACAACAGAATAAAGCAATCTACACAACTTTTTTTCTTTAAAGCCACAGCCATTTTTGTTTTACCGCTGCCAATCATTTTCAGAGTAAATCCAGGAATATATTCTTTTTTTCCTCTAGTTTTCAAAAGTACACTTGGTTGATAAGAATCAACTCCAGATGCAAAATACTTTCCAAAACTTTACTGGTTTATGGTCCAGAATTTTAAGCCAAACTACCTGCAGGTATTACATTTTAGGAGTAAGAACAAAGAAATTCATCTGGCAGAAGTTGTACTTATAATCCATGAAGACTCTGGAGGCTGGATCCATTCATACATTGGAGCAATATCTGAAGTACAGGTAAGGCAAGTGCTTGTGGATTCAGTATCAGGAGATGAAACCCAAGCCAAAAGTTTCAGAACATACAGCAAGTCACAACATACACTTTACAGAGTTGCTTTAAATATTAAAACAATGTAAAAAAATAGTTTATTTACGACAAAAAGTCACAGTGTACTCAGGAAGTGACATTTTAATATTCAATCTTCCTCTCAAACGATTATTTCATATCATTCCAGACAAGTGTCATTATTCCTTTTGAGTTTAGTCAAAAAGCACTTTGCAAAAACATGAGAGAGGACAGATGCACAATGCCAATCTTACTTCCGACTACATGTCAAGAAAGGCCACGAAATACTCAAAAGGCAAAGATTAGGCGTTTAAGAGTGACCTGAATTCCTGAATGTTTTAAATAAATTACTCAAGTAAAATATATTTTTGTTTAGAGGGAGTTGTCTAAGGTTATTTTAAGTAACTGATTATTTTAATTATTTCTTGTTATACAAGGAAAATCAAAACAAATCTGCCCCCAGATACCTAGATGACTTCCTCCAGGCCGAGGCTGGGTTATCAAGTTCTTTTTCTAACCCAGAGAATTCAGTCAGTAGTTATGTGAAATCATTAAGAAGCTTCATAAATAAAAAAACCCAAATTTTATCTTGTTTTTTCAATTCTCCTGAATTAATGTTACTGAAGTAAACAAAATTGAAAGCTAATGCAAAGCAGCCAGTTCAATTTCACCATTCTCTGACAACCTGCCTTCCTACTGATTTTGTATAAATTTCCAGACCACGAATAAAAACACTGGATACTGTCTGAACTAGTACTAACCTTCACAAAAATTCTGTTAGAAATACAGCTATTCTCATACCACATTGGCTTGAAAAGTCAATCACACAGTGCTAGATACACAAGCATGCATTTGCTTTCTACCAATGATAGATATATTCCAAAACTTTTAGAGCAATATTTAATGATACTGATTTTAGCTTGCAAAAAATGGGATAGATTCTGAATGGGTCACGCTTTGTTCCACAGGAAAACCAAATGCAAGGAGTAAGTTATGAGAAAGAGCACTGTAAAGAAAACATACCTTTACTAATCTTGCAGAAACATATCATTCTAGATTAAAATAAAATTAATTCCAGACATTCATCCTATTTAACCTTTCGCTTCTCCTCTGTCTACTGCTCACAATCAGCATAGTATCCTACAGAAAACTAAGGCGCATTCTTACATTTAAGACAACAGTCATTTTTTAACTCACTGGGACTACTTAGGCATATACAAAAACATTTAGGTGAAACTTGCATTTCAAATCTTACACTTTCAACTCAAATCTCTGTGTTTAACAAAGCATAGGAAAAAAAAGGAAAACCTCATTTCATATCAGAGCACATACAGACATCCCCTGCTGCTTTGCAGTGCTCTGATTTTTGTTGCTGATCACATTTTATTACAGTATTCTTTCAGTCTTTTATGGCCAAATGCATAACCACCTTGTTTTTCAAGCAGTCTCTTACCAACTGTTACCTGGTAGTACTTTCTTTGCTTTCAAAATGAGAAAAATGTGAGTATTTCTAGGAGACACAGATTCAGTATGAATCCAAGCTGGCACTACAGAGTTGCCGATCCTCCATCTGATTTCACAGTTGTGCTGACCTCAATACTGCATAATGCCTTCCCTTTCACCAAACCCCTAAACACTGTCAATAACAAAATAGTTTCCCCAGCACTTGCCAATAAAGAAATAAACCCCAAAAGCTACAAACTAAAATCTAGCTCTGAAATTCACATCATTATTAAGAGACTATACATAATAATACTAAAATGCATTTGTTTTTCCTCTTGAACACAAAGTCAATACAGAGTAGTATGAGGCAAAAAATCTGAAACTGTATCACACTAAGCAATGGGTATTTATGACAATTTCAAACGATGTTAACACCATTTTTTAAATGGAAGTGAAAAGATACAGTATAAGATCTCCAATAGGCTAGAGCATCACCAAGTGACAGCAAATCTGTCAAAAATAAGATGCAAGTGATTAAATTACAGTGTGCCTTATTCTCTAGAGTTACCTTTAGTTTTTCTACCATAAAAAACCAAACAACATTTCCATGTATCTTGTAAGAAGGGTGTTCTGACTTCCTTCCACCTCTAAACGATATTTGCTGAAGCTGACTTTAAATGAAATACCAGCTGAAGACCTAAGCCGATTAAGGCTTTTTGAGGTCACTGAGCTAGATGAAAGTAGATCGGTTTCACAGTGATCACTTCATGTAAACCTACCTCAGTACTCCACAAAGAATGTGACAATCCTACAGCTTCTACCTATTCAAAGGTGTCTACTTTTTTCAAAGAAAGGATATTTTAGATACCAAATTAACAAACTTGTTAAATAGTCCAGTTGTAACACTTAACTGATCATTGCTCCCTGATAAACTCTTCACTTGAACTACGCAGATACAACCTACCCTACAGAAGTTATATAATATCTAAGTTCCAGGTTGCAAGAATGAAGTCAGTAACTACTGAATTGCAATGATTAATATCTCAAATGATTTCCTTCACAGACCTTAGAAAATGGGGGAAGAGGTAAGGCACTTGGATTATGTTTTGTATTCCATGTAAGAGTCATTTTAGTCCTTTTCAAGACACTAAAGATGTGGAAGAAGTGCAAATTTCCTCATAGCACTTGTTTCTTCACAGTATAGTCTGATGCCAAGCAGATGTACTACCTAAGGCAGAGCTATTGCTTCCAGTACAGGTTCAATTGCTTGAGCCTCTGTATTATGCTGTACCTCGCAACAGTGACTTCTCAAATGTCTTGGAATGGACATGGGGGGAAAATATCTCAAAGGTCTTGGAAAACCAGGGAAGGAGGATTAAATTATTTCTTCCCCATTCCCTGCTATCTAGATTGTCTCACTACAGACCCTCATCAGATCTACTTGCCCTTCTCTCAGCCCCAGTAATTCTTAAGCTCCTTATGCATCTATACCAAACTCTACCTATGAGTTTAAATATACCAAATATCCCTTTCCCTATCAGACTTCCCATTTCTTATCCAGCCTCCTATCTTGCCAGAATCCTTCAGTTTATTTCCTCACCTCTAGTACAGGCAGCTTACACACCCATCTTCCCCAGCAGGACAAACTACATCACAGGTAACAGAATCTGCTTAGGCCCTAATCCAGTGTCAAGATCTGACGTAGTCCAAAGCAGATCCAAAAGAAACTTAAGTGCTTTCCAGCCCTGCGCCATATAAGAAAGAATGCTCAAGAAATCAAAGTATTTAATTCTTCTAACAAAAGCTCATACTACTCTATTCCTTCTAGAAACAGCCAGGCTCTGCTCAAAAAGACTGTCTCCATTCCACCCTCTAAGAGGCAAAGCTTTTTATTTAAAAATCCAACAAAAGCCATCAACATCAGAGAAAACCCACCACAAAAACCTCACAACCTGTCAAAATTGCTTTAGTTTTAGCCAACACAACATAGGGCTTGAAACACAGACAATGACTGCAAAGGAGTTCCACTTCAGTATACTTCCTACTCCATAAATTTATTACCCTCTTCTCCTGAAGCTGACAAATGGAGTGAAAGAATTATAATTCTTTAATCATTGTGCCAACCCAGAGAGCAAAAACTGAGTAGTCCTTTCGCTGAACATTGCCTTCTCCATTGTTTTTGGTTAGCATGCCCTCCCCTGGAAAACACAAAATGCCCTTTACATATAATAGGAAATTATCTTCAGAAAAATCTTGCTGTTTCTTCTGTATTTTGGCCCCTCCTTTGCTGATCCTGGAGTAGCTAATTATTCTTTTTTGGAATAGAACTTCATGAATCCAAACTCCAGAGGATTTCCCTTGAATAATCATATAACACTTAAAAAGGAAATTGCTTTCTGTCATTACATCTATTACTGTGGTTCCTATCAGCCTCATCAGAAATCATGGAGCCAGTCACTTCCATTACTCCTTACCAGTCAAGCAGAAACAGCAACTTTACTGCTACTAACATCATTATTATAAGGAATTAGTTGCAAGGCAAGGATCTTTGGTTTGCGGAAACAGGGTCATGTGAGACTGTTCTGCAAACACACTATTCCTCACAAGTCTTCTGTCTTACAATTTTGGCATCTGACAAATAAGGTTCTTCACTTTGTCAGAACCTCTTTTCTACATGCCTTAATCTTTACTTTGGCAGGGAAAAGCAAAGCCTGAAGACACAGCACTTTAGTTCCAAACACTAAATGTCTTTAATTGGTGAACAAGATACAGCTATTCAGCTATGGGGCCTGATGAGATGTATCCCAGGGTCCCAAGGGAACTGGCTGATGTTGCCAAGCCACTCTCCATCATATTTGAAAAGTCATGGCAGTGAGGTGAAATCCCCAGTGACTGGAAAAAGGGAAACATTGTCCCTATTCTTAAAAATGACAGAAAGAAAGAGTCAGAGAACTACAGGTTGGTGAGCCTCATCTTTGTGCCTGGGAAAATCATGGAGCACACCCTCACGTAAGCAACATTAAGGCACACACAAGACATTCTTTGTACATACCTCCTGTATTTTATACAGAATTTGGAGATATTAAAAAACACTAACATGTTTAAAATAGCTGACCTTCTTATGAATTGTAGGAAGTATCTTTTATAAATAGCTGCAAAAATATGGATACCACTAGACTGGTAAACTTCTTGGACTTTGGAATGTACTGATGACCAGGTTAATGTATAAATTCTCCACCAATAAAAACTATCACTGATTTAATACCATCCTAAAACATGCGTTTGATAGTTTAAGATCTCATAGTCAAACTGGTCATGACATAAAATCCACCAACCCAATAGTTTATACCGCATCTGGCTCCTATACAAGGTATGAGAACTGATAATCTGATCCTCTTTTGCTGAGTGCATGAAGAATCAGATGAATTTGATACAGACAAGGTAGGTCTACACTTACAGAATGCCCTGCCTGACAGTGAACACTACTTGTAAAGTGCTGAATCTCCTGAAAAAGAGGATATTGACCTTCTTGCAGTTGACTTTTACTGCCAGTGTTTGCACAACAATACCATGAAGTGTTCTCATTCATAAGGCACAAGGGCATTTTGCAGTTCACACTATGAAAAAATTTGGCAGCCTCTTTATTAGATAAGCATAATAGCTAAAACTCCTTAGATTTGGGTCTCAATATACCTTATTAAAGAGACTAAAGACAGATTGAAGGAAATTATCTATTATTCACTGAAAACATTTCATTACTTGAATATCAGCACCTGTTCTGTAATAGAGAAAATATAACAGCATACAACTCTCTTTGTACCTGTAAGTCTAGCTACTTATGGACTAAGTTTAATTACTTCCAATTAGTAAAACATGATATATGATGAAAAGGTTTAATTGCTAAATCAAAAGCATGCTAAGAACTATTTTAATAATGTGACAGTTTACAAGACTGAGTCTTACTTAAAAGTTCTATCAATCTAAATGATTGATTATTACAACACAGAGCAAGTAATTCCACCAGATGTAAAAAATACTTCTTCTAGACATCAGTCATTTTGTACAATGTCTGTATCAGAGAAGAAACCCGTTTTTGGGAAGGCAGTCTGAAAAAACATTTATTTAGCAAAATTCAAACTAGAAAAGTTAGGCTAATTTCTTGTGTTCACATACCTAAATGGAAGGTATGGTGGATTAGATCCAGACAAAAGTGTCCTATAAGCTTCTTCCGGTGTTTTCTTCAGGTATATTACCTAAAAGGGATGGAGGAAGAGGAAAGGAAAAAAAAACAAAAAACAAACATTTCTCCACCACACCTTAATGGAAGATTTTTCCAACACAAGTGTTTTTGATTCCTAATTGTCAATATCAAACTACTAATTAATAAAAATATCCAACTCAACAAGCTGAACATAACATTACGAGACCAACATATAGTTAGTGTAACACCCTAAGCGAAGGTTCATTCTGTTAATCAGCTGCACTGGTTTAAGTAAGAAATTAGAATAGAAGCACATCTTTTTAAATTTTAGTTCCTATTTGTACCGTAAGTTGGTCCTAACAGAAATCTAACTTGGAATATAAATAAAGCACTTGCTTAATATGTAAAAACTGAAATTCATTTCGTTTGGAGTGGCATATTTCACACATATAAACACTTATTGCAGACCAAGCCACATGATTTCCTAGTCCTGATGCAAACCAGATGCATTTGTAATAGTATTTCAAAAGAATTTTTAAAGACTTCTTTTTTAAAAGAAGATTAACTATTGTAGAAGACCAGATTAAAAATCCTAACAAAAATCTCCAAAGAGATGAAAAGAAAAGCAAAACAACAGGAGCTTCAATATAGTCTCTGTTGTTCCTGGTAAGACTTTGCAAAATCTCAAAGCACACTGTTTCTGGCATCACTGACCAATCTGTGTTGTAGTCTTGGTCATTTATAAGGAACCTTTGCAAGTTCTTCTAACACTTTAAATATTTTTTTCTTAATCTAAATTTGTGACAGAAGTAATTTTTGTGGAATTCCTAAGAGCAAGTACAATAATTTAGCAAGTGGGCGTTATTAGACCAAATGTAACAGCAGTCCACTGTAAAAACGGACATTTAGAAAATGCATCTTCCTGAGATGCAATTCACAGCCCAGCAAGCCACTGCCAATTACTTCACTTTCACTCAAATTTACAACTCTCTTATTAAAATATTTTAATAGCCAGAGGATATTTTAGTACAACAGGTCTAAGAAGTTGTTTAATGGAACAACCTAAGTTGCATAATCACCACTGGAAACTCCTTCCTAGAACCTGATCTACTGCTTTCCACGTTTCATTTTACACTTAATGTTTTAACACCGGGACAAATAAACCAAGCCTTCTCAATTAACTTTCACATATTGCTAGAGTTCCTAGCTAAAAGACTTTCTGGTCTCAAAAAGCCTGTACAATCATAGAAAAAAAAAACCCTAAAATCTAGAAGACCTTAAATCAGAGTACATGTTTCTGTCATTCTGTCACAATTTGGACATTCGAATTGTGACAGATCAAACTGCCAATTATCCATAGTTCATTTACAGAAGAATACCATTAGATTCCTTCAGTTCAAGAATAGCCCTGAACGTGCAGGTGAGGAACCTGCATCGGACTTAACAGGTAAAACACTCAAAAAATATTATTTCTGAAATGTGAAATGAATATGTCTAGATTACAAAAGCTAAGCTTCTGCAGTTAAAAACCAAAAATTAGGTTATTCAGTAGAATGGCTTTTTAGAATAAATATTCATTTTGTGAATCTTTTGGCATTAGTATCAGTCATTACCAAAGGTGAATGAACTCCCGTAACACTTGCAAGTTTAAGAATACACATCTGTAGAAATAATTCTAGGATGACATACTTACATAAAATATTGGATATCTTTGTGCAAACCATTTTGCAATATTATACGAAATTGTGATTAATTGGAAAGTGACCATATTTCCAGCACGAGAAGTAATACTTTTTTGTCCTGGTAACACTGCAGTAATAAATAATTATTCTTGGTACATAACAGCTTCAATAATCAGAAGATATTTAAAACACCCACTTGTCTGACAGGGAGCAACAGCATCAAATGCCCATGTCAATCATTTGCATATGCTAGTAATTGAGAGCTATGAGCAGCTTAAAACAAGCTAGGCCAGGCTTAAGTATGTACAAAGTTGTGGCACACTAATTTACCTTATTGTACACACAAGCTACTAACTCCTTACTTGATGTGCCACCAGATACCCACTCAGAGTACATACAGTCACATCATGGCACACATACTATGTGCTTCCCTCTCAACTTCCTCTAGAGAGATTTCTGCTGCCCTCTCCCACTACTGTGTGCCCTTTTCCCTGCCTTTACCTGCTGAGCAGCTCCTTCAAATAAGTACTACCAAACATATTGGACTATTACCATGTTTAAGTCTTAAATACTGTAAATATGGTATAGTCTTACTGAGCTGATCAGTCCTCTACTTGGAGTTCTGCCTTGCATCTTACATACTTCCTTACTTTTTTGTTCCTACAACCAGGCTTTGCAAGAAATTCCCTTCATGGACAGTAGCACTCTCCCCTTGGGTCTACCTAATAATGGTAAAGGCCTTTCAACCCCTCACCCACAGAGAAACTGAAATTCAGTTAAGGAAATCCAATAAGAAGATTGGATAAGGGGAATAAAAAGATAACCTCATCCCCTTGAAAATGTCCGGCATCTGCCTTTTCCAAGGCTTCTATTATGTATGGGAAGGGGATGGCAAGACCAGACAATGGCAATCCAGTGAAGGTATTCAATAAAGCTGTCCCTTAAATATCTTTTAGACCATAAAGGTATGCTGTCAAATTGGGAGACTCCTTAAAGAGAATATAAAACACCTGGAATTGGAAATTAATTCCAGCATTATCAAATATAGCCTTGGACAGTCAAAAATATTAAAGTATTCTAACTCATTTGCTCTTATTACTCCTTCTGTAGAGTTGTTCCATTATATCTACTTCAAAGAGTTAAAAATCTAACCCAAAGGTTTTTAAAATTTGAGCTTATCCCCAATCTTCTCCCTCTTTAAATTTAAACAGACCTTCTTTCCTCAAGAGCATTTCCACAATATTGCCACACTTGTACCAAATATTTTAATTACAAGAACCTGCAAATTAAATTCTTTCAAGAGTAGAATCTGCATTTATTGAGGCCTGCTTTCAGCATGACTTCAAGCCTGAAAAAAATATTCCAGCTTTCAGTAAAAAACCTGACTTAACAGAGACTTTGAGAACTCAGCTGACCCCGCAACAGTCAGCTCAGGACCAGAAGCGTGTTAGTGCCAATACTTGATCAGCATAAAGCTGGCTATTGCGAAGACTGAGAATTCTAAGTGTGCTCCAGTTCTGAACAGTAAAGCAGGAAGATGAAATTGATGTTTGGGTTATGCTGCTATGAAGACACACCAGTGGCCATGCACACATCAGCTTCAGACTATCCAAATTTACATGATATCATAATAAATTACTTTGTATAACTAAGATGACTCTGTGTATTGCATATTAGCTGTAATAGTAGAAGGCTGAAATACCTCAGTTCTCCATTATTCTGGGTAGGCTATGAAAATCAACTGAGAAAAGAAATCAAATTCAATAATCACTATGCTTCTGGTCTAGTAATTTTAAGAAAGGCTGTGAGAAAAATATTTCTCCTTGCCAGCATGAATCTCACTACTGCCATGAAACAATTGATCCTAAGACAGCCTAGTTTAGAGGTTTGTGGTTTGAACTTTCGAATTTCAAGAAAATGGTATCCTGTGGAAAACATGCCATTCCCCATGTAGTAAAATTAATGGAGTTAAGGGGCAAAGACAGGCTTTCCCTAAAACTCATGCAGCAGAATTTTCAAAGACAGCTTAGAGAAGAACGAGATGACAATCTGTCTCCCTCCCTAAAGGAGCACCCCTTGAGAAGCTGTTTTACACACAGCAGAAGCCTCTGAAGGAAGGTTAGAAATAGCCATGTGATCAATAATACTTACAGCGTATGCACCTATTAAAAACGCTGCATTTGCTTGTTTCCGCTGGTCAAAACTGGTGTAGTACACTATCTTCTTTCTTGATAGACTGAAATACTGTTTAAAGAAAAAAAACAAAATGCCATATTTACTAAGAAAAGAATACATTTTAAGAACACTTTAAAGAATCACTTTTCCAAAGCTGAAAAAAATTCTTATAAAGAGATTTTTAAAATCATAGGACAAAATATTACTGATACCCTGAACAATCTTCTTACATCACAGATAAGAGTACAAGGGAAGCAGCAACTGTATCAGGGCAGATCTCCTTGTTAGCTGTAACAAAAAAGAAAAGCCTATAAAATGCAGCTGAATCATAATGCTCAGTACAAAAAACTGAATTTTTCTTTCCCAAGTTTAAGTATGAGAATGTGAACACTGAATAAAGATATTAGATTTACTGATTAAAACTTCCTCCTATATGTTACATCTCTTTAGCATATAATTCTGTGGAGAAGACAAAAGAAAAACTGAAGCAGTCAATCTAAAAGGCTCTTTGAAGTTAAATACTCTTAGACCTATACTACCTAAAAATGGGGTAATGGACATCTTTAGAAAGTTTCAACAGCAATTTATTTAAAATGGAGGGGGGGGGGGGAAGAAGAAAAGATTGCCTGAAACACGGCCAAGCAAAGACAAAACTGGCAACACTCGCAATTCTTCTTTCTTTAGGAAGAAAAGAAGCCTCTGTCAGAATCCTGTGGACAAAACTCCCATTGAAAACAAAACCAAAAGCACTAGAAAGGAACAAAAATGACAAACTGCAGCAAAGCTATTTAAAGCCAGAAAGAGACAAAATTGTCACTTCAAAGTAGCAAGATGGACAATTTACCGCATTAATAATTTTTTAGCTTCATGAATTGCTACACTTTCATTATATTCTGCAACACTACGATGCATGCTTTTCCTGACAGATTTTTACAGTATGACTACAGTTTTGAGGAAATCATCAACAAACATACTGGATTCTATTTCTAAATATTTGAAGAACGCTGCTATTTTTAAAAGCTGCACATTCTATAAAATGCCCTAATACCAATGCTGCCGTTACCCAACTTCTCTGGTGACACTCGGGGGTGGAAGACAAGGTAACTGCTGCAGAACAGTGTTTTATTTGTTTAAGTAGCAGCAACTGCACTTCACTTCCAGAAATCTGTAAATGTCAACTCTCATCTTAACCCTTGTTGAAGATTTTAGAACAGCTTTAACCAGAAAAATAAATTTTGCGCAAAATCAGATAGCTGATAAACTCCGGAGAAAGCTGATGTAGGTACCACAGCGAGTTTCTTACTCGCACCCCCCGCAGAAAGAGCACCTTTAACAGCAGTTCTGACTGTACGTTCCAGTCTGGTGTTATTAGCCACAACTTCCAGAGGCAGAAGGAGTGAGAGTTAATGCAAGTGAGTGTATCTAACCGGGACTGTAACTCCCGGGAGAGCTGGTTGCTGTTGATTGGAAGAGGCTGTATCTAGAGACCAACAGCAATATCTCTCTCAGCGTATATGCAAACATACAAAGCACAAGTAGTTATTTAATTAGTAAAGTATTCAATTATTATTAAATCTTGACAAATTTAACCCCAGTATTTTAAGATTCCTCCCTTCTTCCCCCTCCTCAATTTTTTAATTTTAGTGTTCTCTAACTGCAATTCCACCCATGATGTGTAGGTGGGATAAGATTACAGTAGTTATGCAACAGTGACAGAACTTCAATTATAACTTATTGACTACTACTTATTTTAAAGCAAAGTTCTTTGCAGCAGTATATAGTTCACCTAAAACACTTTTAAATTGCAAAGCTAGCTAGCGAGAAATTCTATGCAATAAGATCACAGTTCTTGTTTTATTTTATAGAATGGAATTTTTTAATCACATGGGTATATCAAGTCGTTTCAATTTTGAGACACTTTGTACCTGAAGTAGTCAAAAACTAGTTTCCAGAACATTTAAATTAAAACAATATATCAGTTCTATTGCATCATTTTCAAAATGTACGTGTTTAATCCTAGTTATTTGAAATACCTAAGTGTTTTTTGAATCCTGACGAAAGCTTTAACACAAAATTGAAATTAACATGAACAGCATATAGCATAGGAACCAGCGGAAAATGGCAGCAAGATTTAACGTTTCAGAAGCCCATAAAACAAACCACTGTTTCTATCTGCTCATTAGTTACAGAAAATCAAGTTTTACAGTAAGTGTTTCCTGAAGTGTCAATGCAATGCCCCTGTTAACATTAACATGCAAATTGTCTATTCAGTACACCTTCAATATCAATACTAAGCTATATGATTACTTTAAAAAATACTGATTTTCTGACCATGCTTAATAAGCTATGTCTGCTCTTTCGGATAGGTTCAATGATAATAAGCTTTCAAGACAGTTCTGGAAGGTGACTCTTTTTACAGCTCCAGAGCTCCACCTGAATAGATTAAGGCTTCAGTTCCCTTAAATGCTGCACAACACTGTAAACCCAGGAATGTTTCAACAAGAACTTCTTCAGTACAGGTTATCTACGGAATAGCTACAGCTGGAGATAACACAGTTGTGAGTAAACTCTTTTCCTAAAAGAAAACTAAGGCACACCCTATGAAGCACTATTTTTCTTCACCAGTAAGAAAATTTTGGAGGTTTTACGCATCATTAAAAGACAAAATGCAACAATGTAACACAACAGTACCTGTCGAGATATATCCCAGAGGAATACACTATAAGAGTCTTTTGAATCAAAAGCAGAGGTTACATGGAAAGCAAGGCAGATTTTGTTTTGGGTGATAAAAGTAATTGAGAAGGTGCACAAGAAGGCTCCAGAACATGCTACTGTCATCATTAAGATTCCTTTTCTTTTTTTTTTAATAATAGATAACTTCCTGTTTCTTGCAGACCTCAAGAGAGACTTACTTGCAGAAAAACTGACAGGTTAGAAAGTGCTGTGGTAGACAGATTGATAGCTGTGTAAAATCATAAGATTATTTGACAGTATTTTATATAATGATATAGTTTAACATAGTTGCATTGTTCAAGCAATAAATGTGTTTAGTAAGCCTGGATCCATGCAAATTCTATTTTTATATGCATACAGGTGTATACATATGTAATATGCACATGTAAATAACAGTGAATACAAGGCTGGCAAATGTCACAGAAAATGATTTATTAAAACGCAAACTCAACCCTGCCTCAGAATGTAGGCTGTCCAAAATAAGATGCTTGCAATTACTATAGTTCCATGTGTATGCCCAGTGACTTATTTATATTAAAAAATAAGCCAAACTTCTCTGTGATTCAGGGGCAATACAGTTAGCACACAAAAAAATGTTAACCCCATAATTCATGAACTTGCCAGTACTTTTCCTCTCCTGCCTTTGATCTTCAACACTTGTATCATTTATATCAGCAACACTCACTGATCCCCTCTGCTCCTGAATTTGTTGAGAATGTGTAAGGCTACACACACATAAAACACCCAGCAGGTTTTTTAAGCAGTTTTTATGAAATCAGACTTATTTAAACAGAAAAAAAAATATTTCTTTTATAAACAAACGCAGTTGCTTAGTCAAGCATTTTTCCCCCAAGATAGCACAGCCAAGCATTTTTTCCTGGCTGTTGACTTGGACAGTCAAAATCATCTCCACAGCAATCAAAACATCACAAAGTCTGAAAGGTTTTCTTGTAAGGCATAACCAGAATTTTACCTCAAACCTTCTCAGCAAATGGATATCAGAAAAATTCTTCAGCTCTTCAGAACAGAATTACTTTCTGCTTTTAAAAATGAGTCAACATGCAGTTACCATAGTTTACCGTAACATGCTGGTCTGCCACTAGCACATTTCAAACCGGTAGCCTTCTCCTTCCTCACGAGTCCCCCAAAACAGGAGAGAGGAAAGCAGAAAACTGCCACCATATCTAACTTCTCTCCAAACCAGAAATAGAGATAATTGAAAGATTTGAAAGGGAAGTTTGTGGGGCTTAAGTTTTTTAAAATGAGATCTTATACTTTCATTTCTCCTGTTCCTATTCTCAGAAGTTTTAAAATTAAAGAACTGTAAGTCTTAAATTCTCTTTGATACACTATATCCATACAAAAACCATCATGTTTGTGAGCAAATTTTTTTGTGCCACACTTCAAGACACTTTTCTTAAGAAAACCACATCAAGTTCTTACCCAACCAAATACATACCAAATCACCTGGGCTTAAGCACTGTGATTGCCTCAGGGTTCCAAAAGCATTGCAGTATGGCAATAGCAACCATCCCATGATAATCTGCTGTGTCTTTTGCTTCCTATGATCAAACACCTCCTGCTGCTGGTCAGAGGGCACCCTTACTGCATGGATATGCAAGCAGCAGGTTGCCCCAAAAGGACTCACTCACTCTCACTAGTCCAGTCGGCAGGCACTTCCCATGACCTGAACTTCTGTCTTACACACACTAGTTCAGTCCTCAGAACTTCTCTTGGGGACGCTTGTGAAGGGTAGACATGGGAAGGTAAGATGCAGAATGGTAGAAATTGCGAATCTGTACTTCTCAACTAGCAAAGCTGGGCAGTAGTCATTGTAACCAGGCCTATACAGTACCCACCAGATGCACACTTCTGATGCATGTAGGGACACATGCAGATGCATGCTCCAGCCCTGGGACTTGTCTTACAAGCCTACTTACCCAGTGCAGGTAGTATCTAAATTAGGTCAGAGTCTGGCACATATTTTAACTGTTAGAAGAGCACAGCGTACATTAGCAGTACTGGCCTACCCCAGGGGTAGTGCCAATGAGCCAGACTGGAATCTATTCAACTGTAAGTTTCTACACCACTTTGGCAGCATTCCAAGCTTTAGCTGTTTGATTTCAGGTATTACTTTCATGTGGTTGCACGACCAAGTTACTCTTTCCTCTTATGCACTAGTAGTTTAAATTAACTTATCTGGCATTAGTCTCTGACAGCAACAAACAGCACATCGTTCCAGAGGTGCTGAGACTTCTCTCCCCTGGTCCTAACAGCTGTAATCTTCACCTAGCAGTGTCAGTATATTTGCTCTTTTCAAAAAGTATAAAAGCTACATTAAAATGACACCATGGTTTGCTAAATCAACCCTGCAATTATCAGAGTCGATAGTTCAGTTCCAATTTAGCTCCCTTGTTTATTTTTTCCATGATAATTTCCAATCTTTATCATCACACTTACAAGCCACTTCTGATGATGAGCTTGCTTCATTCAATGCAGATGATGGTCATCTAGATAATGAGCACCTAACCACCACTTTCAAACTGGATAATTTTATTTTAATTTCAAAACAAAAAAATAGGAACAATGTTTTTAAACAAAACTTACCTTTAGTTTCTTATTTAGTTTGCAGCAGTATCTGTATAACATTGCCAAATTTAAAGGTCCAAAATCTCCATAGAAACTGGGGCAGAAAACAAAAAACAGCATTATTTATACAAAAGAGCTAAGCAAATTTCAATATGCATGTTGTTGATAATTAAAGCTGAAGATTACTAGCTTTTGCAGGATACCAAGTAGTCAATATGCATGGAACAACAGGTAAGTTTTTCACTGATTCATTTAAGAGGACAATAGTAACAATTAATTTGAACTCATCTGTAGCTTAAGATATTCCAGTAACTACCTTCTCCATTATACACACACACTAATGACAGAATTTTTTTCATCACCCCATCTTTGGCCAGAACTAGAGAGTAAAGAATTTCAGGACATGATCTACATCTAAGCCATGCTGATGTCATCCTAGATAAAGATTCTACAACTCCTTAGGATGAGAATATATCCTTACAGAGTATTAAGAATATGCTAAATAGAATTTCATACGGGCAATAAAATTATATCTTTTATTTTAAAATGTCCAGTCTTGATCTCTATCTGAAATTTAAGCATATTTCTTTATATCCCATCCTCACTATTCCAGAGAATATATACTACATATACACTTTATATCTAATTACATTTCCCTTTGTCCCCCAATCCTCTTGTGTCTAGGTTGTTCTTCCAATTTATTATTTATTCCATGTTGTATCAACTTCTCATTGTGCTTGTTTCTCTTCTAGGTTTTTAAACATTCATATTACTTTTGAAGCAACAATTACTGGTCTTAAGGTAAGAACTAGTAGCAGTAGTCTGGTACAGAAAAATTATTGCAGAACAGGAGTTCCTGGCAGAGATTCACAGTGCTCTTCCTAGCTAACCTTTCATACAGGCACCTTTACAAGTAACAGCAGCCCTCATGCAAGCAACTTATAGCAACCTCTTCTAGAGCTTTCTCCCTCTCCATCCATTGTGCAAAATTGCTCAAAATTTAAGTTGTAAGCTTCCCCCAATAATTTTCCTTTGGTGTAGAGAAATCTTTATCTTGGTGATCTTTTTGGTGCTTATAACTTCATTAACACCCACCTCGCACATTCTCTCAAATAAGAAAGCTAAGAGTAGTGCAAAAAAGAGACAACTGTAATAGTCTGATCACTACCTTGGACAAGTAGCCTGCCTGCCACACCAATGCTATTTCAGTAGCATCTACTTTACAATATCAAGTAACAAAGTGTTGGTTAAGATTCAGTTCAGCCCTTCAGAACAAAATATTATGATGTAATTACAGAAGTTAATCAGCTGGATGAAAGGCCAAGCTGTCCAACTACTAGCACTTCATCTGCAGGTTGCACAGAAGTTAACTAACTCAAGAGAAAATTGCAGTGGCAGCAAAGCAGGGCTTAACTTCAGAACTCCTCATCTTTCTTAGCGAAGTCTCCAGATAAGGTCAACATTTATAGCTATTTTTAAAACAAAATCCTCCATACAGTTTTTCACATAGATGAAATAAAAAATTTCTAAGAAGGGCAAACATGAGTTATGACAAACAACAAGTTAAAACTGGAGCTCCAACAAAACTGGAGTTAATGTAGCTTCTAGAAAAGCCATACAGAAGGCTTAGTTATATCTCGTCCCATGCTGCTTCTAAATCAAAAAACCCCCATTCTGTTTGCTCCATTAACTTCAGAGTATTCTTTCACTTAAATATATGATGGAAGAGAAGAACTTAGGATTTTATTTTGGAAAAATACTTTTTAAAGTATTGTGAAAAAACATGGAATATGATAGTTACTATAATATAGAATCCCTTTTTAAAACCCATTGTGAGCAAAGTAGCTGAAAAATTTAACCAAATACACAGTTCATCTAAAAAACTGATGAAATTTATAAGCCATGCTTTAGGGTAAGTTTTTATTTTATTATATAACTACTCATTTTCTAGAAGTACATCAGTATGAAGTCATATATCCACTTCTAATTCTCCACGATTAAATTCAAACAGAAGCATAGGAGAAGTACATGAAAATTAATTTACAAGCTTGTCCACAATAGACAAGTTACTGTTTTGGTGGGCATAAGGATAAAATACATTTGAGTCTATCCATGAAATAATTGTATTTCTATCAAATTAAGCTACTCAGCTTCTCATCCATCAAAGCTAAAGATGCCACAATCTTTGACTATTTCTCCATCTCTTATTCCCATTAAGTATGGTGTGCTTCCCTTAACACGGTGGAGAGGGGGGAGAAGTATTTGTGTTTAACACTCTGGTTGTATCACCATTTGTCTATGCTGCAGAAACAAGATATTTCTCAGAATCCAAGCACTTTCAAGGAAAGGCACTTTCAAACCACTGCTGCACCAACATTATTACTCACATATCGAACCACTGACAATTCCCAAGTTATTTACATAACACCATGTAGGCAGTATAAACCAGCCACTGGCTTCGCTGATAAAACACTGTGGTTGATATATGAGGCAGAAAGATTGTTAGATGTATAGTTTAAACTTCCTCCACTTAATATCTCTAAAGTGGAATAAGTTGGATTACCTTTATTTTAGTAAGGATAAGTGAAACAAGTGCTTAACAAACCTCTAAATCAAAGAGTTTTCTGAAATACAAAGTTCTGTACTGAAGCCAATGAACTCTGATCTACAAAATCTTGCTTCAATTTATATCCTTAGACATTTCTAAACACAATTTTTGACATGTTTAAGCAGAAGGGTTTAATCTTATGCATCCTTATTACTTTTTCTATAAAAGCCCATTTGTATACTTAAATTAGAGACACTTGATCCTGACTCACACAGAGCATTTTCATCTTAGGAACAGAATTTTGACTTACAACTAAATGTAAGTAGAAGATGGGAAATGGGAAGTATAGGGAATGGGGAAGAAATGACACATTAAGTCGCCATCTGAGTAAAGACATTTATTTAGCAAAAGTTGAAGATAAACATAAGAAAAGTCAAATCCTATTATAAGATAGTCACTGATAATAATCCACACATTATTTTACTGCCACCTCTTCTACATTTAGAGCTTTCAACAAAGCATTTAAATACAATAAGAAATCAGGATGTCTCTGAAGCTTAAGCCAGTTAAGAGAGAATCATTTACAACGGAGGTGGGAACCACGTATGAGGGATAGATGGTAGGTATGGTATTAATTAACATTTCATTATATTTTGTTTTAATCAAGTAGCTAGATGATACCTTGAATTATTCTTCCTCCTCAACCCATGGAGGCTTGCTATCCTTAGGCTTCTCAAACTAAGTAGCAAAACCCCAGAACATACTATATGAATATTTAAATAGTCTACTTCAATAATACTGTCATGATGCTACCTGGAAACAGTAGCTTAAGTTTCTGGTACCTGTATTCTCCTTAGAATAGACTCCTAGAACTACTTCTTTCTATAATTTATTACAACAAAAGATCTGAGGTATTTGCTATAATGTATCATAGGAATGGTCATCCACTAGAAAGGTCAGCTCATAAAGGGCTCATTGGTATACTCTGTCAGGCAGGCTGGAAATTCTTCCAGGGAATTTAATGGAATGCAGCCCGCAACTTTTTAGACAGCGATGCAAGCCGCTTCTGACTGCAGTTCCATAGGTTGCCACGTTAAGGTGCCATGAGTCAGTTCAAGCCTAAACTGGCACCTCTTCTGAATGCAAATATCACCTTTTACTAAGCCCCCCAAGCTTGAAATTCCTCAACCCAAAATATAAACCCCAAGAACTCTGTAAAATAACAAAAATACAGCTTTCTAACTGCAAAACTTCACTAATTTTCCAGCATTTTACAATTAAAATTAAGCAATGAGACTGAATAACAGTCAAGAAGAGAAACGTTCTCCACTTGCTTCCTCCCTCTTTCCGAGGCTGGAACATTCACATTACTACACTTGGAGGGTGTTGCTGCATCTGCTCTGACTCTGCCCATTAGACCAGTGCAAGAACCAGCTACTGCAGAAGTGGCCAAGTGCCTGTTACAGGTACATGCTTCAAAACCATTCAGAATACATCTTATGTGCAACAAAGTTTCTGAATGAGCATCAAGAGGATCAGTCGACACATTCATTACAGCCTACCTGCTAGTCAGAAAATCTTCCCTATTCAGTCTTCCTTCTCCAACTTCTGTTTCCTAGAGCATGTCTCCTCCCTGCTTCTCTAGCACATGAAAAAAGGTGTAATGCTCAGTGGCACTGTTCCCAAGCTCTAGCCCAGCGATTCCAAGAACACGTGAATTGCTAGGAGCTTTCTTATCTGAGCCGAGACAAAATCCCTAACACTTAATACTGCTTAGGGATTGCATGTTTCTGAATAGACAAAGGATGATGCAGCAAATATAACCCTGGAAATACCGCCTCACTGCTTGCATCTGGACATAGGAAAAATGCAGAGGCTCTGAATTATTTAAAAAAAAAAAAAAACACAAAAAAACCCCCAACCAACCAAAAAAAAAAAAAAAAACACAAAAAACCAAACAAAAAACCCCCAACAACAACAACAAAAAACACCAAACAAAAAAACACCAAACAAACACAAAACCCAAACCAACCAAACAAATAAAAATCGATATTAACTCCATTTCCTGTTGGAACTTACAAACGCTCCTCAAGATCCTGAACCTTCAAAATCCAACAAGAACTCCTTGATTTAAGTTATAGATCATTAAACTGCTATTCCAGATACATTAGTTTTTAATGCAATGCTCCTTGACATTAAAAAAAAAACCATGAAGAGGTTCTTACATAAAAAGAGTCCCTCTTCAGGTCCTGTTAGAAAAAAAGTCATCTTAACAGGGGCCAAGATTCTCATAAGGGGTCTTCCATATCAAGCTACACTCCTATCCAATATAAAACTGGACTCAGAAAACAGTTCTGTTTTACCCTGGCACCCTTTTATTGCAAAAAAAAATAAAAATTCGTCAATACTACTGGCAAATGCTTTTATTTTTTACATATGAAAAAGTAAAGACTGATATAGTAAAGCAATGTATAGATATAACATCTATGAAACTGTTGGACTGAAGAGCACACCACAAGTGTTAAGGGATAACATAAGTTGCAAATGTAAAATTATGTCAGAAGTTCATGTCTGAAGGAAAAATTGACACTCCCAGTTCTTAAATATTCTGATTTTCTTCTTTACAGTGAAATTAAAATTTCTAATTTTGAGATAAAAAATAAAGCTAAAGTATTTTTCTTAATACTCATCTGTAAGAATTTGACACACAAGTTGGTATTAGTATATGAAGTTTTTCACCTCTGTATTTGCAGTCATGTTGATAGGAGTTGGGAAATTTTCTTTTTTATATTTTGGACTTCTGCTTACTAGGTTATCTTGGTCATCCAATAGTAAAGGTCAAATCTTCAAAAGTTACTGATGAGAAAAAGGAATTCCCTGTTTGCTGTTTGAAATGACAGCTCTGATTGTTGGAACAAGGCAAAGTTTAAGTTTTCTTTTTCCTTTCAAATGATATAAGCCACAGAAAGACGGAGAAGTTCAGGTTTCCTATGCAAGTACTGTTACTGGACAGCCACAGAAAAGAAGAGGTTAGCCAAAGCAAAACCAAACAAGTTAACTCTTACTCTTCTCACAGGAAGAGAAACTGCTTCTTTGCATATACACATGCCGTAGAGGAAGCAGTACTAATTTAATATTGTTGTAGCTAAGGATTCAAGTCTTATTTTGTCGGTGCATAACCAAAGGAGCTAGCATGAAGGCTGCTGTGAAGTGAGCAAGTACCATACCACAGCTTGAAAGAAAGCTTTAGTGTAAAGCATAGGAGATACAGAGACTCCTTTTGTCCTTTTTAACTCCTTATACAGCTGCTTACACCATGTCAGAGATTAGATCTGCAAAAGCAGTTTACACAAGAGATCCAACGTGAGAACAAATGACTGAACAAAACCATTATGATTATGAAGGCTGCCATTACAACTTACCAGTAAGAGATTCCTGTTTCACATTATTTAAATTTTAATTTTCTTTGAGAAAGCTACTCAACAATAAAAGGGACACTAAAAGTTGCTTTGATAAAACCATTTGAAAGCCAAGTTAACCAGTCAAGTGTAGTATTCTCAATCCAGATCTGTTTACTGAAAGGTGAAACATGAAAGACGCTATTCTTAAGAGAATAAAAAGTTTCTTACTAGTGCCTAACTCATTAACTGAGGTCTTGCCAAGGCAAGGCTTGTCTCTTTGCCAAATTACAGTCTTCAACAAGCTGGATTATTTCTCATTAACTCCATTTTTCTGAAGTAATAGTTACCTGCACTACCTTATCCTGAAAGATTGTGTTCCCTTACAAGCAGTAGTGCAGACTTTCTCAGGACAAGCATCAGAGTGTTTCAGGAAAAACTAACAAAAATCTTACAGAAACAGAACCATCAAAAAAGAGATTTCAGAATTGTATAATTTCATTCACGTTTCTTGTTCTCTTAACTGAGGCATTTACATACCGTTTCCCTAGCATAATAGATTCAAGGTTATATTGCAACACATTTAACTAAAACAGTGACAGTTCTAGTAGCGAGTTCCTAGTCAGGTAGCATTTGAGATAAGCTTAAATGCTTTTAAGAACACTTCTATTATCTTTTTGAAGCATGCATGTTTAAATAAGACAGTGTTATGAATTCACTAGAACAGCTGCAAACTTCAAGTGAAAACTTAACGCTAAAGTGCTCAAGATTACATAACCACACTTTGTGTACAATGTGGTAATAAATCACGTGACAGGCTGCAATAGCAACACAGCATTTATCTGACCAAAACTTCCAAAACCATTAGATTTAGCACTACAGCTGTTTTGTTTAATAAATGTACTACTAATACACAAAATTACTTCCTTATGTCTCTTCAAGAGTGGGAGAAAATTGGGAAGTGATGGAGTGAGCTTTTAAGTATTGTGTGATCCAGTAACAGGCTCTCTGTAATCAGACAGCTCCAAACCTACATGTTCATGAGGTCTGCAGATCAGATACTGCTTCAGTGAAGCAAACTGACACCTCTGTAAAGTCAGCTAAATGAAATTCTGTAACAAGGTAACAGAATAACAGCGCAAAGAAAAGCAGTTTATTGCTAAGCACAATGAGGTATCTTTGCCTTGTCACTACTGTGATGTATCTAAAAGTCAAGTCAATAAACAGTGCCATTAGCATAATTAATTGCATACCTCACAGGTGCTGAGGATTTCATACCTGAGTAGACATCTCCTATCCTCCTCCTCCAAACACTCTGAACAATTCACTTGATAAAAAAGCAGAAGTGGCTGTGAAATTCTGATTGCAATAACCCAGGTAGGCCGTTTTGAATAAAGACTCTGGAAAGCACTGTACTGAGCTATAGCATGGCAAAACTCACTTCCAAGTATTTATTTTGCTATCTTGTTACAAACACTTCTAATCACTTTCTCAGAAAGAAGGTTGCATTTTTAAGAAAATGAGCAGAAAATCAGATATGGTGCATTAAAGTTATACTCCATTACTACTTACAGACAAGCCTGGATATCAGGTCCCTCACTTTTTGTGCAGACTGTGAAACACAACAGACTGATGTCAAACTTGCTGAGGAGCAAAAGGGAAGCTATAGCAAAATTAGTATTTCCCCAAGAACATCAAATACACTATGAATTACAGGTTCAAAATCTTTAGATACACCCTAGGAGATAAGGGAAACTTTGCTTCCTTCCATTAGCTGGTAATTATACCTGGTATCAGGTTACACCTGGTATGTAGTTAACAGGTAACTGGGTTAAGGAGTATACCTACGGAATTTCTGTTACACCTTAAAGAAAATTAATTCCCTTCAGCTCCCTCTCAATTTTTTTTTCTTTTAATATGAGATAGTCCTCACACAAAATACCCCAGCTGCAGTCCTTGGCTAGAACAGTCCTCCATAAATAACAGTAGAGAATTGCTCCCCCTTCTTACCCATATAATCCCACATAAGATTCCTTCACTCTTTCCAGAAGCATATTAAGAATTAAAACCAAAATACCTCAGGTCAACCATAACTCAGAAGTCTAGAAGAGAAACAAGTTTTCTTTCATTAAAGAAAATGGAACATTTTCACATAACACAAATTGCTCTGGACTTTCCCCAATTGAATTCTGCTTTCAATAGTAGGCCAACCTTGCCTCAGGATATTCCAAAGTCCCTTTCTGTCTAAAATACTTAATAATCATTACAGAACCTAGTCCCATCCCAAGCAGCTGATTACAAAAGTCAACTTTTGGAAGGAGTCACTGGGAACTCCAGTAGAAGATGCATGACTTAAGATGAAAAAGACTCAAAAGTACATGTAGAAAAGACACCCTAAAACTGGGCATAGAATGTAAGCTAAAAAACAAGGAACATTGGTTTACACCTTCACAGGAGCAGTACTGAAGTCACTAGAGAAGGAAAGGAAGAAAGGCTGATGTTCACGATTTCTTCAACCCATATGGAAAGTTATACTTAAAATAGGATTACACTTTTTGTTTCACTTCTGCTGCTGCAACACCTTTGTCAAGTAGCTAGATATACCAACACACCATACAGTTGTTCTGAAAACACCGTGTATCCACTTTTAAACCACAGCACAGCGTGATTACTTTGTTTAGTGTATTTTATGTCCCTTAATAGTATTCACAAGTATAATCAATTTCATTTTTACCGTCTATGTGAAGTCAGTGTTTTCTAAACACATGAAGCTTCTACTTGATAGAAAATACTGCTGTTCTAAAGCTACAAAAGCCATCAGGAAGTGCTATCTTATAAAACCAGACTTACAAAAGAATTTGCAGGTGCTCTTTAGAAGCACATTCAAAACATTACATTCTTATAATTCTGTATTAAAAGTGATCACTTCATAGTTTCTATACAGAAAAATACAGGAAACAAAACAAACTTGTTTCATCTATTCATGCCAAATAAGAGTCTTCTATTTAAAGTACCATTTAATAAAACGCAATTAGACTTAAGAGATCTTCTCCAGGTTTTAAACAAATCTTCCAAGGTTCAGATATATCCTTCTCCTGGTTCAACCACAATTTAAGCCATTTAATTAACCTTGTAGCTGTTTTTGTGGGTTTTTTTTAACGGTTATCTTGTTAAACTAGTTTCAGCTAATAAAAAAATATATTCGGGCTAAATATATACTCATGCTCTGTGCAAGTAACTAAATGGAGCAAAAATACTCTACATAGCACCAAAGCGTGTTGGGAAGCCTCTTGGGTGATCGCTTTGAATATGCAAAACGTAACAGATCACAACACTTACTTTTCATAGACCAGTTCCTCGTCGGTGCAGAAGTAGTGGGTATTTACGGTACTTTTCGGTTTATTTCGTAAAGTCGCGAAGTACAAGCGATCTGCAAGGCAAGTTACGGGCACGGCGTCGGGCGGCGCGGGGCGGAAGAGGCTCCGCCGCCGCTTTTCCCGCTGCGCGAGCGGCGGGAGCGCCCGGCCCCGCTGCCCTCGGGCCCGGCCCGGCCGCGCCGAGCAACAGGTGCGGCC
>VWZF01000744.1:209109-219951 GCA_013396755.1 Sclerurus mexicanus
GGTGCCGCTCACCGCGGAGCGGCGCTGGGCCGGAGCGCGGCCTCGGCAGCACCGCGGGCGGGAGGGGCCGCCACGGGCACGAGGGCATCGTGCGCCGTGACGGACAGCCCGCCTCACCAATCAGGGGCCGCCCTCCTGCGCCCCCAGCCAATGAGCGAGCGGCGCCTGGGGAAGCGCCCCGCCCACGGCCACCCGCGGGGCGCGGTTTTCGCGGGAGGCACCGCCGGGAGAGGGCGGGACGGGCCGGCGGGGCAGAGCCGGCGGCGCCTGGCGAAGCCGCTTGCGAAGGCAGAGACAGCCTGTGCCACGGAGCTCTCGTACCGCGCTGGCTCCAGCTGTGGGCGCGTCTCTCTGCCACCCGCCCCTTGAGAAGGAATTGATAAGTGCCAAACAGGGCAGACGGTCCGTCTTAATTTTATAGCTAAAGCAAAAGCTTGCAGCAGAAGCAAAGATGGAGCAGTGCAACACTCTACTATCCCGTATCTGGAATCCTTAGAAACAGTTCGTGTTGAAGCCTATTTTTGTAAACCCATCTAGCTAGACACTGAATCTAAGAGGCAAACGTAACTAGAAACTGAAGACTTGCTGTCAAATGTCTCCATGCTGCTTGTATACCTTTTCCAAAACTACATATATTGTTTTCGTAGCATGCAAGTTCTCATTTGTGGCAATTAGCCTTGGTGAGTGTTGGCAATACTTAAACTAATTTTTCTGTTCTCCTCTGTAAAAATATGTGGAGAGTAACCTTCATGTCTTTTCAATTCCATTATTGCATCTCATAACTCTTAGGATGATTTTTTAATGAATTTCACCTTGTAAAATGCTAGCTTTAAGAATGTTTTCAACCAATACAACTTTGTAATTATAATCAATTCTAATTACTCGGTTTAACAAGTGATATCCACTCTCAAGGCTGCAGTGACATCTTGTGGCATTTTTTGGTAAAGAAGCAATTTTCTTGTCCTGTTGCATTAACACTATATCCTGATTTTTTTCAACACGGATTTATTAAAACTCTGTGTTGCATAAACACTAATTTTTACAGAACATTCAGAGGTAGTGATGAATCTGTTTAGACTCCAAAATATTTCCAAATGACATCTAGATAATCTCTTAGAAGAAATAATCACATGCATGTTATTTTGTTTAAAATATACATTTTTGGTAATGTATTTCACTAAAGAATTCTAAGGCACTTTTATAACCACCAAGGAATAAAAAAATCACCCTTAAAAAATAATCAAATAAAATCCATTTGTTTCCTAAGCAAAATGAATTATGAGTGAGCTGAAGTCTTACCCTTGAATTTTGTTTGCTACCTAAGACTAACTGCTTAAGGCTGTGGTTTTTTGATGTGTTTTCTTCCCTCACAAGTGGATCTTGTCTAAATTAAATGAATGTATGTGCCAACAAGTACACGTTTTTTTATAAAGGAAATCTTGGTGCTGCTCATCTATATGCAAACTGTGAGCTCACTTTAGATATCTTAACACTGAAAATTCTGGTAAATAATTGGAAAATCATCACAAATCTGCTTTCTGTATTTTATTTGACAATGGTACAAATTAAATTTAACAATATTATTAAAAGGTTGTTCTAATATTTTTTTCACTGATACAGAAGAACAAAATAAAAAACCAAACCAAATCAAACCAACTCCTTCACTCCAAGAAAGAGCCAATATTAAGATTTGGCTGAGTTGACAGTTTGTTTCACATTTTAAAAATAAAGTAAACAACAACTGTGAGTCTTCACAATTCTAGCTGATACTGCACAGAACAGAAATAACAGAAGACCAGTAAATTAATGAAATACAGTAAACTACCACTGGGAAAGCTGCATTTCTGGAAAGATGATAGACCTGTTTGTATACTACTCAGCACTACAGCACAATAATTAAAAACTACTTTTCACTATTACAACAAAATTAAGCAGACTTTACAATGCCATGTTAAGATTTTGCCCTTTAAATCTTACAAAAGTACTAGGAAGACTTCACTGAACAGAAATCAAATCCTTTAACACCAATAGAACAAGGTGAAAGAATCCTCTGCTCCCCCCAAATACTCACACCCTGCTGCAAATAACTTGCCATATTTTTCAAGCACTTTTTGTTCAGCTAACTTATTCCAGAAAATGATAGAATTATACACTTTTTGTGCAAATGCTATTTGTTTTTACTAGGTATTAGCTAATACTGGTTGCCCACAGATACCTTTGAACTAAGAATGAATTAAAAGCTGATGCAGATGAAACTAAATCTGCTTTGGATGCCAAATCTGATTCTGTGGTCCAGGAAAGTCAGTGTCTTTTATTCTTTCTTCCATACCACACAGAAAAAACTAACTTTCTGCAACTGCAATGGAAAAGGTTTGCCCTGTCTATGTTAACAGAAGGTTTCCAGAACTACAGAGCCCCAGTCTAACAAAAGCTGTTAACAGCAGCTGTTTCTTCCTATAAATGAAGCAGGGAATTCAGAGACTGGTACTAGTCCATCCCTGTCAAGTATCACTGTACCGTAAAATACTTTCTTTTCATAATGCTTTACCCATTCATTGCACATTTTAATTCTGTTGTCATAGCCACCAAAAACAGAGAAAAAAGGAACTAAAAAGTAAACACTCGTTTGAAAGTTAAAAATAAAAGTTAAAATAGTTAAAAAAAACAGCAGACCTGTAAAATTACAAAACATACACTGGAATAAATGTAGAACAGTTTGCTCTTTTTTTGTAAATAATTGTAAATAATACGTTTTTTGAAGTAAGCGAGGACTTTCCTGGGCACATTTTTTTATCAATGTAAATGCAAAATATCCAAATAAAACTAAGTACTAAAAAGAGTATTAATAAATAACATCCCATCCATTGCTTTGACTGTTTCTGTGAGTTTCATATTTCACGTATTCTTGTTTCTTACATTTCCAACTGCCAGGATTTACCTTTCAGCTGCTTGCAGTGTTTCAGCAACTCTAGGCAAATTAGTAATAGGAAAAGAAGCCACATCAGAGATCATTTTCCACTATCTCAGCTGGAGTAGATATCGTAGGCAATGGTTTTAGGACTATCTGAGATTAAGGTGCGGTACTCTTCTTGCTTTCATAGCAGCTTCAGAACATCTCAGGACACCGAACAGCTTATATACAAACTTCAAGGGGGTTTTGTACAGGAGTCTAGAAGCCTGGCCAGCAGTTCACTGTAGCTCTTTTACAGTTTCACTGGGAACTGGGTAGGAGGAGGTGAGGAGAGGAAAGGCAAGGAAGCATCTCAACATATAACTGTCAAAAATATGCCTCATTTGACCAGATACATATATTCAAGAAAAAAAGAATTAAAACATAAGAACTGAAGGCTAGGAATGCGTTTTTGCCTGCATGTTTCTGAAGAACTGGCCTAATTAATTAGAGTAACTTTTTAGATTTTAAGGAAAGAGGATGATTTTATCACAGCTAAACACTACTATATATTCTTTTAAGTTTTCTCAAAACTTACCTTAGTGAATTAGTTATGAAGGGAAAAAAACTACATAAAAAGCCCAATGGAGGAAAAATCAGAGGCTACACAGAGGAATGCCCAAGATACAGTAATTAGACCTTCTTCTCTCCTTGAACTCAGTGCTGTTCACTGAGTACTGTTTAAAATTTAACACCTTAAATTCGTTGGCTTACATTTTATTTTTGTGATTGGCATAATTAGGAAAACCAAACTGAGAAATCATGATATTAGAATATTTTAAGGGCATGCCATCATAAATATTAACCAATTTATTTACACAGTAGGATCTCTGTAACAAATGCTCTGCTCGGTGCCACATTCCAGAATAGCCACTGTTAGTGTCTTTTTCTAAATTTCTTATATCAACAGGCTTCACAAACACTCCTGAAGGCTTTCCAGTATGCTTGGCTACCAGAAAATTCATGGCAATATCATCACAATTTTGAGTTTCATCTATTAAGGCATGAACTGCTTCTGGCTGTCCTTGAAAGTCTTCTAAATATCCACGGTGAAAAAACGCTGCACCAATAAGAACCATAGAATACTGATCTCCATTTCCAAATCCAGGGTTCTGCAATTCAAAGCTGCCATAACTGTATACACCTGAAGGAGTAGAAATGTGCTTTCTAGGAACAAATCCCACTATATGCTCTGGAAATTGCTGAAAGAAAAGAGAAATTAAAAAACCCAAAGTGAATCCCACACTGTGAAATGTGTGTTAAGTATGTTCATAAGAGAGATGTAAGCAATTTTTTTAAATGAAAGGAGCACAAAATTATTGCCAGGAAAGAATGAAATTGGTGACATGCAGTCCTTTGATCTGCATAAATGCAGCAATTAAACAGAGTTTCACAAAACTGACACAGTTTGTCTCATTCCACACCACACAGTGCCAAGAAACATCTATCCACCAATTGCAGCTGCGTATTTGGCACCGAAAATAACTTTACAGACATTTTCTCTTGTTTTGCAAAGCAAAACACTTTTGTTTAACAGACCACTATAAATTTAAATTCAGCAGGTGGTAGCTTCATGGTTTTGCACAGTAAGAGTTCCAGTTGTAAAGTTACAGATTACAGGTATATCTACTACTAAAGAATATTTTTGCAATTTCTACTATTCAACACTTCAGTCCTTCTAAAATCTAACTTTATAGCTAGAAAACTAGTGGTAAAACATTATGATACAGTATTACTCTAACTAAAACCATTAATCTCAATTGTAACTCGCAAATACTGCCTGCCAAGATGCAAAACATTACCTGCCAAACAGAAAAGGCAAAAGCAAGGTCATGAGCACTGACTAGTGTATCATCATCCATCATTAAAATAGCTGAAGGGAGGAAAAAAAAAAGAAAAATGTTTAATTTATCAGAAGATTAAATACACAAGCACAGTATGCTGCACAGTATTTGACAAATTAAATGTGAAATTTCTATAACCATTAAGCTGAACTACAACTCCTTGAAAGTAGATTGAAAAAACATAATTATATTTCAAAGCTAAAGCAAGGTTGCAGCTTTGTGATACCTTGAAGCAAACCTAGGTTTTAGATTATTTGTCAGGCTGTAGCAAAACCCAGCCATCTTTGATCATGTCTAATACAGCTGAAGAGATACGTGGGAGTGTTTGGCAAAGCAGCTTAAAATTCTACTCATCTTATGTAAAGGTACAACTAAAATAGAGTTAGATACTTTTCTTTAGCATATAAGCCTTATAAGGAATTCTTAGTATAAAATTTTACTCCTCACTACTTGCAAGTTCTAAGTAAGCAAGTTAAATAAATTGCACAGGCAACATTCAATATGATTAACTACAAAAGGAAGACTCTTTGCCTTAAACTTTAAACAAAAGACTATCAAGAAGTGGAAAAGGAAGGATATTCTTAGATCAGAACTCCAGATGCATTAAAACTTTTTAAGTTTACAGTCAACACAAATCCTATTAGAGTAAACAAAACACTTGGGAAGTTGAAGTTTCTAGTGTCTTCCTAGAAATCATGGGTTTGGAGTAGCAAGGCATGTTAGGAAGGGGGCAGTAAACAGAATTACCTTTACTAATCATGAGTAAGGTCAGGTCTGTAATGCAACATATGGGGGTTTTTTCCACTTGAAACAAACAGGACTTATTGTTGTACACCTCCTGGAAAGAGCTTAGGAAGAATATTTAGATGAATAGCCAAAAGACTGGGGAAAATACTCTTAAAAGGGATGCATAATTTGAGATAGAAAGCTAGACAGCTAGGGAGGGAAGTTTCTCAGAAGAGCAGAATATGCTTGAGAACTTAAGTCTTAAAAAGAATGGATTAAATCAAGTCTTCACCAGATGACTTAAATCCAGATTAATGCAGACACAAAAAATACATGCATTATGAATTTCTGTTTACACTACAAAAGGAAGAGAGGCTGAATTACCTACATCTGCCTGACAAAGGAAATGGAGAGCAGTTGAAAAATCCCATGAAATACATTTGACATCCCTTTTCTTTTGCCTTCCTCTTCACTGACAGCCTGGTGGTGGTGTGCTGATACCCTAACAGAGGTTTCCTCTCTACTACCCACATTCTATTAAGTGACTCAACAGATTCATGGATTTATTACATAGTATAACTCAAACCATCTCTCTTTTGGCATTCAGATTTTAAGCATGAAAATAGTATTAGTAGTAGTGATATGAACTGCTGATTACCTTTTGTTTCCAGCTCAGCGAAATTCTGCAGTCTGTTTCTCATGCGATTTACGCTTTGAACTTTAAAGAGAACAGGGACAGGATGAGGCCCCAAGGAATTCCACATCTCCTCTGGTGTCTTCTCACCAATGTTGTTCCACACAACAATTACTTTATGTAGGTTGGGGATGGCTTGATAATGATTTAAGAGCTTTAGCAGTAAGTCAGTTCTATTATATGTCTGCATAATAAGAGTAAATGAATCCAAGGCAGACTGACTCTGGGGTTTTGGTTCCCTTCTCAAATTGGGCAATTTGTCATCTTTGATATTGGGAAGCAAAGCTGTTAAAGCACCTGCCACAAGAAGTAAGACAATGATGACGACAGAAGTGAAGCGGAGCAAGCGGATTCCCATAACTCTTCCTGGAAGCTTACAGAAGTGCAAATACCTTTAAAACAAGTAACAGGAAAAGGAAAGTCATTAAACCCATGTTAATGAGCAAAATTCCCACAATATTAAGCAGATTTTTGTTCAAGTAAATAAATAAGGAGGATTTTAGAACTTTGGCCAATTACTGTGAACTATCAAGACAGATACTTCTGGTATTCAGTTTCTATGTTCACTTGTTTTTCATTTTTTTTGGTTAACTTTGAATTTCATTTTTTTTGTGAAAATGAATCCAGAGTAATAATTTAGATTGTTCATTGCTTCTTATTTTCTCAGTACTGTGCTTTTGACTGAACATATATATACAGCTCATCAAATCTATCCAGCTGAAATTAGAAAACAAATTTGTACAGAGATTCGGTATTTTCAGCACTGCAGGAGCTCTACCTTAGCTGGGAAACAAAAGAAAAAGAAAGTGCCTCCTCTAGAGCTCTTTTTCCACTGCTCAGGCACCATACACAGAAGGAACAATCTTTATCACTGATTTGCTGGACCTTTTGTCAGTAGTTTGTATCTTTGCTTCATAATGGTAACTAATACAGAAAACAGGATGCCGATCATACTAAGGTTATAACACAGGTGGAACAAAAGGAACATGCCAAATGGAGTAATGCAGGAATGCAGTAATATCAGTAACAGCTGACCTGAAATATCTAGAACTCATCAGAAAATGGCAATGTCAGATGTTACGTGCTACATACCAACTAACTGGGGGTGCAGACTTAGTATAAGGCAGGGGTTTCTGGATCCTCCTAATTTTGAAACTAAACAGGAGCTCTTAAAAAGCAGTTCCTAGAAAGATAGCTCCAACACTCATGTCCCTTAGCTAGCACTCCCAGTTCTCCATACATTTATAAACTCTGAAGCACCCAGCAGCCACTGCATTCCATAGTTTGCCCCTTAAATGTTCTCCACAGAACAATACGATATCCTGAATTGGAAGGGACCCACAAGGATCACTGAAGCACAACTCTTGGCCCTGCACTGAACAGTGGCAAAAATTACACCATGTGCCTGAGAGACTTGTCCAAACACTTCTTGAACTCTGTCAGGCTTGGTGCAGTGACCACTTCCCTGGAGAGCCTATTCCAGTGCTCAACCACCCACTGGTTAAGGGGTGGTTAGATATTTCCTAATATCCAACCTAAACCTCCCCCGACACAGCTTCAGGCCATTCCCTTGGATCCTGTCACTGGTTACCAGAGAGGAGAGATCAGTGCCTGCCCTTCCACCTCCCAAGAAGCTGTAGACTACAGTGAGGTCTCTCCTCAATCCCCTCTCCAGGATGAACAAGCCAAGTGACCTCAGCCACTCCTCATACAGCTTCCCCTCAAGGTCCTTCACCTCTTTGTAGCTCTCCTTTGGACGCTCTTTAAGAGCTTTATATCTTTCTTATATTGTATTCTTAAACTGATTCTTATATTCATATAAAACTGCACAGGACCACCTCGAGGTAAGGGTGCCCCGGTGCAGAGCAGAGCGGAACAATCCCCTCCCTCGCCCGCCTGGCGATGCTTTGCCTGATGCCCCCCAGGGCACGGTTGGCCCTCCTGGATGCCAGGGCACTGCTGACTCACATTCAACTTGCCATCAACCAGGACCTCCAGGTCCCTTTACGTAGCACGGCTTTCCAGCCTCTCTTTTCCCAGTCTGTATGCACCTCCAGGGCTGCCCTGTCCCACGTACAGAATCTGGCACTTGTCTTTGTTAAACTTCATACGGTATTCTTTTCTCCTCTTGATTAGCAAGATTAGCATGACTTGAATATAAGATAAATATTGTAAACTTACATATGAATGTAAATCATTTTATTCTAAAAAAAGCCTCATAACTTACCTCATTGTTGCCAGTAGGATTTTCCTTTCTTTTTAGAGGGCAGTTGATTGTGATCTTTGAATCTGTTGGAAATTAAAGGGACTTTATAACTGAAGATCAACAATTATCCACGTTACCCAGCATTCTTTTACAGGTAAAAGCTCCTCTCAGTTACTGACTGATATAAACATTCATGGCAATTATCTGATCCCTTTTTCTATTGCCCAGTTGAATTGTCTCTGCTTATCAATGAATACCCCAGAAAGAAGTTATTACATCGGATTGTTAGAAAGAAAAGAACAGCACATTTCTGTGCTTGTAAAATTGTTGCCTTGTACCAGTTCAATGTATATGTGTTTAATCCTTAAGTTCAGCTAAATTCAGGTCTCCACAACCTCATGGGCTGTTGCTTTATTCGCTGGGCACCACTAAAGTACATATTTGGCTACCACAGTCGGGAAATACTCCCAATGAAATTATTTTATTTTATGGCTCATCCTCTGTCCTAGTTCAGCAGGTGGGACCAGTTATCACTGTGTGGGGGTGATCAAAGCTATGTATTCTACCCCCCTCTATTCATTTCCCAAAAACAATGGACCATTTGCAGCAGCTGCCCAGGGAGTTGTTAGCACCTTCACACCCAGCCTGAGGGGGCGTGGCTGCTAATGGGCCATCAATGGTTCAACAATACCCCATGACTCAGAGTTAATCACCCATTGTGTGAGTCCCCGCCCTGGGGGAGGGACTGGGTGCTCCCTGAAGGTACATAAGCAGGCGTAAGAAGACCTCAGGGGCTTCTCGGATCTAGAGGAGCAGCAGGACCTCGACAGGAGGAAACCATTACTCTCGACCAGACCCCAGCCATCATCTGCACCAACAGGTTCTTTACTTCCTTTTGCTTTTGGACTTGGGGGAACTATGTGGGTCTCAGCACAAGGGCTAACAAACCCCTTTGGTCTTGTGCCTGGGACACTGGGTTACACTGCTGGGTTTTGGTGAGTTGAAAGCAGTTTTCTCTTTGTGTCAGTGTATTTATTGTAATACCTTTCATTAAATTGTAATGCTGATTTATAATCCCTCTTGTGGTGGGTCCATTTCTCCTGCTAGTTTACCCTTAAACCAGCACATCCTCTTCACATTCTCCTTCCACTTAGCTTATCAGTTCAGTCAGGGGTTTAGGACACAGCATTTTGTTCTTCCCATCTGGTTTGGCAGCTTGGAAAATTTGAGTGTAAGCACATAAAGGAAGGATGTACAAGATCCTTCCTCTTGCAGGACAGCAATATATGATCCTTCCTTTTGCAGGACAGCAATACAAGAAGTCTGTGTCTGTTAAGGCTTGTAAATTGTTGGAGGGATTTTTGTTCCTTTAAAACTAGCTGAACAAAGAAAGTCTTTAATTTTGGTTTAGGAACAGTAAAGTTAGAGAGCAAGAATTTGCTAAACTTGTTGAATAATTGAGCCAATGGTAAATTTCATACAAGAAGTTTGTTTGGGCTGTATAAACTTGCTTCTTAGAAACATAGATTTGCCAATTTTTGCGTATACCAATCTGAATATGTCCATGTATACAGGTCTCCTCAAATCTGAGTTCCAATTTTACCACTACTTTGTGCGGTCATTGAAATTATTTTGAGAAGCTAATTCCTTGTTTTGGCTGTTTAATCTTATAGGTTTAAACAATCACACCTGAATTCTAAAAATTATCAGCATTTATGAGGTCCACTGTATTCTCACCATATGTGCTTTTGAAAACCTTAGATCCTCTTTCTGCTGATTGCAACCTTATTGCAACAATCCTTACCAGCACTACTGTAATGGTTAATTAACATTTAAAAGCATACTTAAGATGAAAATTCAAACACTGTTTGCTGTTTACGAGGCTTCTTTGCTTGCCATATATTCTAGATTTTACAACAGGCTGTAGTGGTAAGCAAGGATGATATTATTATATAATCTCTAATTAAAATAAACATCTATTTAGATTTTTTTGAATTAACATCACGGCACTTTTTGATGTTCCAGGAAAGCACAGATCAGTTTTGGCAGTTAAATTATGAAACTGCCCCGCAGGACAGACCTTTTGAGAAACCGCACAGTGCTCCCTGTAGAGAACACAAAACTGACGAAAATGAAGCCTCTATGTCAAAACTCAGCGTTTTAATAACTCGTTCCGAGAAAAAGATTTCTCAAGCGGGCTGCCCTGCCTTGGTGGGCAGCAGCCCATTATCAGCAGCCCAATACCAGTACCTTGTTACCCGCACCCCACAGGCAGCCCCCGGTGCGGCGCGGCAGCCCCGCAGCACCTCCCGCCCCGCTCCCCAGCTTCGCTCACGTGTCGCCTCCTCCGGCCGGGCTGTGCCCGCAGTGCAGGCCGGGCGGGGCGGAGGAGCGGCGGTGCCGGCGCGGCCCCCGCCGCCCG
>VWZF01000744.1:220268-267276 GCA_013396755.1 Sclerurus mexicanus
TCGGCCGGGCCGGGCCTCCCGCGGCCGCTGCGGCGCTGCCCCCGGCCGGGGCGCTCCCCGGGCGGCCCTGGCGGAGGAACCGCGTTGGGAACCGCTGTCGTGCTGGGCTGCGGGGTGAGGGGGGAGCCTGGCCTTGGCCCGAGTTACGGGACTCGGGGGTTGTAACCGTTCGGTGCTGCCCCCTGCCACAGACATCCTCTGCTGCGGAGCGCGGTGTGGTTCCTATGTGGGTTCCTGGGTTCCTTCCTCTTTCCGAGGAAGAAACAGGAATTAACGCATCCTGGTATAATTAAATGGTACTTTTACCGAACACGTAAATTCACAAAGGTGGAAAAAACAGGAGAAACTTGACTGGATTGCTAGTGAAAGATCTGTAGTGAAATGCAAGCACAAACGCAAAATAACTTCTGTACTGATGTATGGTGTACAGGTAGTTGTGCTAAGTATCTCTCATGCTTCATTTATGATAGAAAGGTTGTTCGATGGTGATACTTCCCTCTCTTTGTCAGTAGTTCAGTTCAATGTGGACTGGCATGGAAATGTCATTTAAGCCCGGCAGTGTTCTTCCACGTGAAACTTAAAGTAGTCCTTATCAAAAGCTGTAGTATGGACAAAAATTGCTAGGACTCTTCTAAGTCTTGAGTGAATGCAGCAATGAGGATTTGGAAACAGTTGCATCCTAATATTTATGATGTTTTTCCGAATCTCTCAAACTACACTATAAAATCCTTCACTTTGACTACAGTAACTAATCAGTGCTACAGTGTATCACTAGTGAGCACGCAGTGTTGTCTCGGGCACAGGCTTTCTTAGGAGCACACAGAGGGTGTGTTGGGTTTTGTCTTTGATGCTGATTCACTTTGCAGTTGTGTGAGGGTTATTGCATGCATGGTCTGAGTATGGACTTTTTTTTCTAATAACTCAGGAAATGTGAATATTTTTTCTATAGTTTGGGTATGAAGAGCTTTACGTTCATATGAGTTTGTTCTGATGTCTGTCTTTTAAGTATAATATTTATTTTGTTTGTAGTGGGACCTAAAAAAGTCCTGTATATGATGTAATTAGTCGTAACAGTTGGCAGAACTTTGTCACTGCAGAATTCAGCATATTGGAATTCGGAAGACTTACTTATTTTTGTTCAAAATTGAGATTAAGGATTGTGATTTGCTGGATAGCCATTAGTTGAACCTTTTGTTTGTATTTCAAGTCACTAATTTCAGGTATCCCTAAGCCTAGATTTTGGACTAGAACAAAACAGTCTTAGCAAGCATGTCTTTAGTAGAGAGGGGTAGCAGAGAATATGATGAGTGCCTTCAGTCAAAGCAGACAGTTCATGCCTTGGAAGAACAAACACATAACAAGCAAACAAGGAGCTATATAGGGAAAATTATTTCTTCATTTTGAAGAGGACAGTTCCATTGCTCCTCCCATGAGAGATTCTCCTTAGCTTTTGTTTGCCAAGCAGGTTGTTTCCTGAACTCACATAGCTGGTTTTCATTTATATGACCATCTCAGAAATACTCTGGAATGTTGATAATCTTGAAGCACAGAAAACAGAACTGGATATGGTATTTTGCTAGCTGAGAGCTTGTTTAAAGTTGAAATCTGCTACTTGGGCTCTTCTGGTTTAAAATGCTATTATGTGCACACTTGTGCAATGTGGTGTTAAACTCATGTTATTAAATCAGCTGTGAAAGTGTCCTCATTTAGACAGTGTAGTTTATACTCTGGATGATGGGTTCCATTTCTAACAGAAGTTCTTACATACATCTCATGTTGCTAATGGTTGACTAGATTGCTTGTTTACTTTAGTAATTGCTTTGCACACATTTTTTTTAAGGTCTTGTTAATTTACAGGTCATTTAAAAAAAAGCCTCAGATGAAATGAGATTGGCCTCTTACCAGGCTTCTTGCCATTAGAGCAGCTGAATCACTTTTGTACCTATGATACAGAGCATGATTATGCCATGCAGCGCACTGCTCTCCAGACACAGGCTATGCTGTTCCCTGTTGATAAATCCACGTGCCTCTGGCCACCTGGAGTTGTTAGCTTAGATATTGAAAGCAGCACAGCTGTATTGGTGTTGCACCTATCCTAAGTCTTGCCTTATTGAGATTGGCAGGTGTGAGCACAGTGCCATGGTAACTTCTTGTATGATTTCTGGTTCTGGCGCAAGTATGGGATTTTGTTTCAGTAACAGTCCTTATACACTTCTTTTTCCCAGGAGACTATGTTGGGGAAAAAAACCAAACCAAAACAAAAAAGACACCACCAAAAACCAAATGCCTCAGAAACCACTAGCTGTCTGTCTAGCCATGCTTATTCCTTCCATTTCATAATCATTACAGCTTATGGTTACTGTCAGTCTATTTACTTTCTACATGAACGTTTGGTGTGTTTTTTATTTGTTTTTTTTTCCCCTTACTGCTCAGAACCAAATCTAAAGTGATCGGTTTCCCTATGGATGTCACCTGGAGAGGGGGAAGCTCTCAACAACACACTTTGAGAATTTGATAGCGAATTCCATTTTGCTACTTCATGAACATCCAGCTTATACTTTGGATTAATCTAGTAGTTGTTTTCAGTCAGACTGAAATGATTTGGTTTTTTAATGTGAAGCAGTTGGAACTTTGACTGATGAAACTTGTGGTTTACTTCAATGTGAAAATGTGGCTATCCTCTAGAACTTGTTACTACTGGTAAACACTTGTTCTCCAGTTTCCAAAAACAGACATAACTGTTCTTAGACAACCAAAGGATTGGGAAAACGGAACTTTTGGGACAATTGTAGTAAGAAATGTTCATCAGTACGTCTGTAGCAAACACCTTTCTAAATATAAAGTGATTTTTGTGTTTCAGTGCAGATACATCCTTGCAGACTTACACAACCCATTTATGCGTCATTTAGTAAACTTTGGCAATTGTTGTGTGTGGTGTTAAAGCCAGTTTACCTATATCTTACAAACTGATACAAGTTCTACTGACTAACTCATGAACTAATTTAGGTTGCTTTGAACTTTTTAGCACGCTGTCTTACTTTACACTTTAACTTTGTTTGTCGGTCAAGATTGTAGTTGTGCATTGGTCTTTGAAATGAATCATTTAAGATATGATCTTTCAGCCTCTGCTTCCTTCAGGTTCTAGATCTAAGAGGAGTGTGGATCTTCTAGTCAATGCCTTGCAGCTGGTAAGGCAAAGATTTGAGGTTGAACTATGTTAGCAAGAGATGTGCGTGTGGATAGATTTACTCCAGAGGTTTTGTTTTGTGTCCATGGAAAACACCTTTCACTAGCACCAAAATCATATGCTAGGAGTGCTTTTTTGCCAAGCACTTTTCCAAAGTGCCTAAGCTGACAAAATCAGTTTTGGTATCATGTTTGTGTTGGTGTTGAACTGTGGGTTTTTACTCTGTGCTAGCAAAACCATGCCTGAAGCTTAGAAACACATATTCTGCAACTGTGTAAAATATTAATTGCTGTGGGGTTTGGGGTTTTTTATATTCAACATGTGGAACATAACATTTTTTTCTTGTTCTCTTTCAGTTTAGGTCTAATATCAGATTCTTTTCATATGTTTTTTGACTGTACTGCTCTATTGGCTGGATTAGCAGCTTCAGTTATTTCAAAGTGGAGGTCAAATGATGCTTTTTCATATGGGTAAGAAACTTCAGGCTGTTACCTCAATGTACTGTAGTAAATGTTTAGGTAGTCATTTTTTTCATTGTATAAACAAAACCTCTTGTTGCAGAACATGGAAAAGCTATGTTGAAAATGTGGGGGTTTTTAAGGTGAGTTATGTAAACCTCTAAGTTAATATCCCCCTAGAAATAGTAAAAATGTGAATACATTGCTTTTGTGGAGGAGTTTTACCACTTCATGATCTCTGTGATCATGCTAGTGGAAACAAGTTACACAGGAGAAAGTTGCCCTGCCCTGTTGTGTATTCACAGCAGCAGTGAAGAGCAAGAGCAGCATCCTCACAGTGCAGGGAGGAGTGCCACAGGGGCTGGTGCTCCATGCTGCCTTGGAAAGAAAGTTACAATTGAAAGGAGCTAAGTCTCAGTGAGTCTGTATGTGAGATTATAAGACATGATTCCTGCAATCAGTAGGATTTGACAGTTGCCATTTGTGGCTGCCATTAACACAGATCCTCCAGGCTGAGGTGTGGTCCCATATCGCTCTTGGTGGATATACCTGCTGCAGCTGGTTCTGTTTGAGGGTCACTTGGTTTCACTGAACGTTGCAGTTGTGCCCTATAAAACAATACTGCTGGTACGACATTATTAATTGGTAATACTAACAGTGAATGAGGTGTAACATGGGCTGCTGCATTCCCCACAGCATTATTGACCAGAGTGCCATCATTTAGCTTCAGCTGTCTTGCTTAAGCGTGAAGCATGTAGTTTGAAACTTAAAACACAGTTTAATTAAGGTGGAAACTCCAGTGTGCCCAAAAATCAATTTATGAAAAATCATATCATGAACTAATTGCAATGAAAGCAGGTTCTGTATTAATTACTGCTCTGTGTTTAAACAGCTGGTGTTCCATTTATCAGAGAACAGCCACAGTTTATTAAGTCTGATGTTTGCTACATTCAAATTACATGTTATTCTACCCTGGCAGTTTTTTATTGGCAAAATTTGATGTGTGAAATAATTAATTTCTACTTCAAACTTTTACTACTAATCCCCCTTGTAGATGGGAAGCCAATTATTATATGTCATTTTGATATGAAACAAAATGTTACATCAGAAGATTTTGATTACATCTCACATGCTTGTCTCAATTTGTGGCTTCCAAATATATGTTTATACCATAACTTCCAGTAGAGATGATCTTAAATGGAAAGATTTTGACATACTGAAAGATTCCTTTCATGTAGATCAGGTAATGGCTGCTCTGGATCAGATAGTGTCTGTCAAAATACACTTTAATCAGTCTCATATACTTAACCTTAGTTTCTATGCTGCATCTTCCATTTAGCAAATTCCTCTGTAACACTGATGCTCAAGAACTAGAAGATTGCTCTTCAGTCTCTTAAGTTCCACTTCTAATTTTCAGCATTTAAATTAATGTGCTATTGCTTTTTCTGTTTCTTGCAGGTATGTGCGAGCAGAAGTACTAGCTGGTTTTGTAAATGGTTTATTCCTCATCTTTACAGCATTTTTCATTTTTTCTGAAGGCGTTGAGGTATGTTATGAAGTAAATTACACTATCAGTTGTCACATTTCTATTATTAATAGGGATAAAATTACTAAAATTACTGAATTAAAAAATAAATTTATTATGCTCGTAATTGACTATAAATCTGTGATTTGAATAGAGAATAGGGCCATCTGAAATTGCTGTCTGTAACACAGAAACCCAGCTTTTTCAGTGTATGTGAACTAGCTTCTTGAATATATGTGTAAAGATTCTGTGAGATGTAGCCTGTCCTTTTTTCCAACCAGTTAAGTATGTCATAGAAAGATCTTCACTTCTCATTGTTAAAGGACAAATGAGGCCAAGAAAGAAAGGCCCAAACTAGCCACTCAGAGGAGAGAAGTTAGTCATAAGTCACATTCTGTAAAGAAGTTGGACGAACTTGTTAAAGAAAGAGCACTATCCTCCAAATCTTGAAGTCTGATATAAATGGCAAGTAGTAAGAGCTTAAAGATTTACAAGGGCTCTTTCCTTGAATTCTTTTTCTTTACATGGTGTTTTGGGTGATAATTTCAGGACTGAAATTTAGACATTAAGGATGACATCAAGGATTAAGAGTAAAATTGAGAACTATTTCACATCAGCTTGCATTAATGCTTTTACTTTTTACTGTGAGATACACTATAAATTTGTTTAGACTTCAAGTTCATAATACTTTCTGGTGAGTTTTTTTAATAGAGAACTGGGAAGAGCTTTCAGGAACAGATCTTCTGTGTTAAGACTGTCAATACTTCAAAAATCAGTACAAGCTGGGCTGAAATTGCCTAAAAGCTTGGGAAAACTTCACTCCAAATCTAGAAACAGGAACAAAACTTACTACAAAAATTAAAAACTGACAGATCAAGGGTATTGTTGAAATGTAATTCTCTTCCTGCTGGTCTTAGCTCCCATGCAAAATATTCCCGTGTGATGGTGACTCCTTTTCTCTTTGCTGCTTTAACATTTTATATCTGCTGGAAGTTTCATTGTTTTGCTCTTGTCTGTACCTTTCATGCCTGTGGAGAGATGGTGAATGTTTGTCTCCTCTGTCAACAGTAATTTACACTTGTCAACACTGAACTTGAGATGCAAGTTGTATTAGATCTATAATGTCTTGTTGAGAAAAAAATTCCAAAGGAAGTAGGGTAAAAAAAGAAAAAAAAAGCAATCTAGATTTTTAGGAGTTCTAGAAAATGTTACAATTTGTTCTCAGTCTTTATTTCATTCCCGTCATTGTCTTACCCTTCTCAGGAGGAAGGAAGGAATAGTGCTCTAGACTCCTGTAAGTTGTTTAGATGACTTGGGCAATCCACATACTAGAACAAACTTGAACGTTTTCATATGGTATTGAGCCAAATCCCACAGCAAAACAAAAACCTATGATAACAGTTAGCTAGACTATTAGAATATTCTACTGTATTTTCAGAGCTTTGAAAATAAAATTTCAGTTTCAGACAATAAGAATTAGTCTGTGTATCATCCCAAAAACTGGAAGTTCTGAGTAATTTCTAATTATGTCTCTATATATGTTCGTGTGAGAATGCTCTTGTGTCTAAGGAGTTTTTTCAGCATGTTTTAATAATGTAAAAAGATTGTAAAACTCTACATTTGCTGTTTGTTTTGTTTTTGTTTTTAGAGAGCACTTGAGCCTCCTGATGTGCATCATGAGAGACTTCTTCCTGTTTCTATACTAGGATTCATTGTAAATCTTATAGGAATATTTGTTTTCCAACATGGAGGTCACGGGCATTCCCATGGCTCTGGTAGGATGTCTATAACTTTTAGTACTATTTCCTTTCTTGGCACCCTGTGTTCTAGGCTCTTATAATCCTCCAGTGAGAACCCCAGTATTAAATCTTAGTGGTTTTTTAGTCACAATCCTAGCCAAATGTATATGTGACTTCTTGCTGTGTTGACTTCTGTGTTTTATCACTAGCCCATGTCACTGTTGTACTTCTCATGTTAATATCCATTAACTGGACCACCTAGAACTCCAGAATCTGCTTTCTGGAACAGGCACTCTTCACCTTATTGAAAGAGATTTGCAGGGTGTCTTTTGGGCAAAATTAAGCTGGACTTAAGCAAGGTTGTGGCTGGACAATTGTGTCTGAACCAAATTTTAAGAATGGGATGATTCAGCTTCAGGTGGTTCTCAATTCAGTGTATTTGAATTACAATGCAGAATTATTTGCCTAAATGTATGTGGTGAAGACTTTGGGGTCTTTTCTGCAAAGTCTATTGGTAGCTCCTTCAGCTTAACTTATAAACTTATATAGACTGGTGGAAGAAAATAGTCTTTGGTCTTTAAACAGCAATTTAAGCTTGCATTTTGAATGTGTGACTTATAGCAAATTTCTGTTTCTTAAAACAGTTATTTTTAGTGTGATTGTATCTAATTATGTGTACATTTTTCAATTTGTACTAAAAGTGTAGCACAACTTGTCTCAGAAGTGGGAATGTATAAAAGCACTGGACTTCTCAAATGAGGTATATATTGTATATATATTATATGACTGCACAGCAGAGCTGTAGATGACAAAAAGTTTTGTTAAATTTCTTAACTTACTTAAAGCCTACCTTAAGATGACCTTACAGGCAAATAGGATTTGAGTAGCTTAGAAACAAACGTGTACTTTTATTAATTGTCTGAGTTCATCCTCTGGTGGTGATATTTGTTTATAGGTCATGAGCACAGTCATTCTCTGTTTAATGGTGGTCTCAGCCATGGGCACAGTCATGGAGGGCATGGTCACAGCCATGAACAGAAACACACCCATGGACACACTCATGGTCACGGCCATAGCCATGGACACTCCCATGGTCAGGACTACTGTCATGGTAAGTACTTAGTTAATGTCATAGACCATCTTGACTCAATCAGAATGTACTATGAATGATTAACTAAAAAAAAAAACCAACAGAGGATGCCGGCAACTTGTTGTGATCGTACATGAAAGTAGTTTCATTAAATGTCTAGTATGCTATGCCACTGCCATGTTTTGTGGCTCATTTTGTGTATCACTTGCAGTAAATTCAATGTTAGTTTTTAAAGGCTTTGCTTTACCAATGGCTTTTGAATGTTCACTGTAATGTTATGCGTTGGCAAAAGATGGAACAACTGTATGCTATGGCAATATAGTGAAATTACCAAATGCTCAGCTTCAGTCTTTTCATTAAAATCAATAGGCAATGTTAAGCTGCTTTGCTAGAATTCTCCATTTGAATAATTTTACAGCTCAAGATATTAGAAAAGAGGAAAAACTTTGTGTACTTATGGATTGTTAGTTGCACTTAGTTTGTGATTTCAAGTAAGATATTCCCCATCTCTGTTTTAAAGTTGGTTATGAAAAATGTACTTGTTATCTTGCTATTTTTAAATCTTTTCTATAAAGGCAAGCAATCTGTGAGGAGACATTCATACAGAATATGGTCAGTAGCCTTCACCATGGGAGAAGAGGCAGTGCAGGTGCAACCTGTTGAAACAACGCAAATGAAAGCCTTGTGGTGATGCAGGGCTGTCAGTGCTTCCTGCCTAAGCCACAAACTAGGATCTATGTGACTGAAAATGTGCACGTTCGGAGCAGGGAGTAGTGTGGTAACTTGTAGACAGGAGGTGACAAAGACTATAAAAATATTTACCTGTCTCTTCCTTGCTATTCATAGTGGAAAAGTGGTGCTTGTTTTCCAGTTCTCCCGGAATCTGGTTAGAAAGTAGGAGCTCCCTGCTTCTGCCTCTTCCTTGCTTTCCCCACACTCCCCACTCCAGTGGAACAGAGAATGTAGCTGTCTATGTTGTGCAATTTGATATTCAAAACTACTTTTGTGTAATTTATTGTATGTCTTCACTAGTAATCATTTGCTATTCTTTAACAAGTTTTTCTTAAAATATCTTTCTCATGTGTTCCAGAGGCATTAATCTGCTTGGATGAGAGGATTTTTTACTTAGTTCTGACTTCTCCAAGTCTTATCCTTGTTGTTGTGCATTAGGTGTAAATGCTTGTTTAAATGAAGTATTTCTGGTTAACAGATTTATTTGACCTTGCTCTTCTTGCTTCTGCGTATGGCTTGAGTTCTTGAGGGGGCCTTATTTTGCTGTATACTAGCAAGGTCTTCTCAGTTTGTTTTAATTAAAAACAAATGTTGATAGTTTTATTTTTATATATCCATATCTAAAAATCTATTGTGTAAGTGATATTGTCTCTTTAAAAATGTATTTTAAGACTTTTAACTTAATTACTATGTTAAAAAACAATAGCTAGAGTAAAAGCTAGTTATTGTGATCAGCTTGTCTGTTCAAGAAATTTCCAAAAGGAGGACCATATCAGAATGTACCACTAGAGAGAGCCTTTGTCTAGGTTAATGTGTCAATAATTGTCTTCACAGATGACCATTCTCTTGAAGTAGCTGGATCCAGCAAACAGATTTTACAAGGTACAATGGGACTAAGTATAGTGGTGTACTGGTTTTATTGTGATCTGCCTGTCACTCCTCTGTTTTAGAGGGTTCCTCTGGATAAATGCCACATTCTTCTTAGAGGAGCTGTTTTATGAAATCCCATTCCCCCTGTAAACAGAGCAGTGCTGTACCCTGTGTATGTGACGTTTGAGTGAAGTCTAAATGTACTGCAGTGTTAACACAGTGTAAAAGAGATCCCAAAAGCTGGGATTCAGCTTCTGTTACTGACACTTAAATAATGAAAAACTAGGAAAGAGTAGTTAGAAGCAGAAACCTAAGGAGCCTAATTGCAATGTACGTTCTGGAAAATGAAGAACAGTATGATTAAGATAGAATGTATTTGAAAAATGCAGATTGATATTGTTGAAGAGTATCTGAGCTTAAAGCTTGCATTTCATCAGGCTCTCACAGTTGGTTTAGAGAAGACGGTAATTTGTTCTAAATTTCTTGATCCGTGTTCTCCTGAGTATTAGTTATGGATGGTTTTGATGTTGGTTTGGAGCTTTGGTTGACTGTTGGTTGGGAGACAATTATGAGATGTAGGAGGTAGTAATTATTTGGCATACCCAAAGGTACATAATGTTTTCTCTTATTGGAGGATTTTCTGGCTTCTTTGTAGTCCTTGAAAAGAAACATTTACAACCTCTTCCAGAATTTATAGAACACTATATTAAGTATATGTATACTCGGTACTTCAGTAGAAGATATTTGAAAGTCAGTCTTTTTGTGAAAACGTCATTTAAATGAAGCATATTAAAAAGACTCCATTTTATTTTGATTTTTCAATACTGAGGAAAGAAATGCCACCGTGATGCACAGACAATCACTCACAAAGATAGTCACCTCCCACCGGCAGATTGATGTCCAGGGAAGTCTCTGAGCCACAGCTATTTTGGAAAGACAGCACTCTGTTTTGTTGCTGAGTTTGAAGTTAGATGGTATGAAGTATCCCTCTGGTCCGTTCGGGTCCGCTGTCCTGGCTATGTGCCCTCCCAGTACCTTTCCCCCACCAGCCTCCTTGCTGTGAGGACAGGGAGAAACAGAAAGCCTTGATGCTGTTTAAACCATGCAGGCTGCTGTGGAGAAACCTGACTCTGTCGCAGCCAGGCCCAGTACAAATGTGGACTTGGAAAAATTGCTGAAGAGCTGATTTATAGTTGTGCATTGTTTTTACAAGAGGGGATTATATGTCTGGAGAATTGTATTTGAAAAGCTGTTTCTGAATGACTTCCCGTCATTGCCAGCAGAGAGCTCCAAAGGCTAAATTTTGGCTAACTGCAAAGTATGTGTTTCTTTGTATTTTAAGGCAGTGTTATCCTTCAAAATAAGAGTGAAGTTTCTCATGTCTGCAGTTTTGTTAAATCCATGATGAATAGTTTTGAGAATTACTTTGCCAAATAACTTCTGGAAGATGTTGTCAATTAAACATTAGCATGTTTTAAAGCTTTACAGACCTGTTTCTGTTAATAGTCTGTCCATCTTATCGCTGTCTGTAGGCATCAGGAAATGTGAGTTTCTTTAATATGTGTGAGTATTGAATGAAAAAATCTAGCTGTGTCTGTTAATTGCTGTTTAATAGCCATGCTATGAAACACCCCCTTACTACTAAGTGCAGAAAATAATGTAAATTCTTCAAATTATCTATACTCTACAAGTATGTTAAAATCTTGTGAACGCTTTTTGTGTGTTTGACCCAGAATTGACCACAAATGAAACCAGTATAAATCACGTTATCTAGTTCTTGCAACTCTTCTCTGTAAAATGTCTTTGAAATACTCCATTAGCTTTAAGAATACCACATTGTAATTGTATCAATTAATCTTTTACAGGTGTATTTCTACACATTGTGGCAGACACACTTGGAAGTATTGGTGTGATCATATCTGCTATACTGATGCAGAACTATGGTCTAATGATAGCAGATCCTATTTGTTCAATGCTGATAGCACTACTTATAGGTGTAAGGTAAGCCTTGCTATCACTGGTATTGGTAGTATTTTTTATGCTAGCTACAGCAGAAATTACAGCTCAGAAGGTGTTATGCTAATGACTTAGAGCATTTGCTTTTCTTCCAAGAGGGGTGTGTTACCTCTGTTCTGTGCAGTTGTCCCGATGAGATCTTATATGAGCTATTTTTATTTTCCTTTTCTACAGCTACAACTTTTGCTCTTAGATCTGCATATTTTGCCCCTGTTTGCATAATATTACAAAAACGTCTTTCAGGTCCAAACGGTAGAAAGCTTCCCCTCTGTATTTAGTACATGCTTATGTAAACCAATGTACTCCAGTAAATGGAGCAGAATGGCTTCAGGGCAGCAGAGTTGAGCCTGCTGGCACAGGATATGCCCTTGTCCTTGACAAATCAAGGCTGGTAGGTTTTAATTTTCTTTTTTTCTCTCCTCAAGAACTTTGTGTCTTTTCCTTTATGTTTGTACTCTGAGACATCCTTATTCCTTTTAAGATCTGATGGAAATGCTTCAAGTAGTTCTGGACTTTCCCAGTTGCTGCTTACCAAGATCACTGGAAATGTGAAGCTATTTGGATTAGATTGGACAAGCAAATATTTCATTCAGTGATGCTGTTATTGAGGTTTTCTGGCAGCAGTTTCAATGGTGGCACAGGGCAGCGTGCCACAACTCCAGTTACAACCTAATAACTGAGCACCTTTGTCTCTTCAGCAGTGGTGAATGTCGTCTGATGAGCTGCAGCTACTTAGGCTTATACCATGTATGGCATGTTTATAGCATATGCATGGCAGCATTCACAGGATTATTGATGTGAATCTCCCTATTTATCAATGTAGGGCAGCATGCTTCAGGCACAATGCCCACAGAAATCTCTGTGCTAGAGGACCACTATTATGACTTTAATAGAAACTCTTAATATTTTGACTTGGGCATCCTGTAATTTCATAAAGGAGTGATTATTACAAGCTAATTCTATTACTGAAATCTCAAAAAATGGGAAAGAAAATGTGCAGGTTATTAAGGGGGAAGAAACTATTGCTGAGGTAAAGGTAGTAGCTAAGTAAAGCACAGGTTTCCATACCCTTTGTATTTTAAGGCTCTAGCTTTGTGTACAGCAAAAAATACCATGTGAATGGCAATTTTTTTTCTTTCATTCACACAGCAGTTGAAGTAAGACTGACTTCCATAACAGAGGTTTCATAATAAAGCTGTTTATAGATTTTCTAGCACACTTAGGAGGAGTGTCTGAGGCCCATGTTCTATGCTGAAAATGCTGGAGAAGTTCAGTGTTTGATGTCTTTTGATCTGGTGCCAGACTTCAGCCTGTAATGTTATTTTGTTGGTCCACAATGCTATAAATGATCTGTAGAGTAATTCTGCTATCAGAGTGCAGTCAGCTGCATCGTAGTTGGTAGAAGCAAGGCTGCATTTTTTGCAGACTGACACAGCCTGGCACAGTAGTGGAGCAAACACTAATTGCAGGGTTGGGTGTTTTTGTGTTGGTTTTTTGTTTTGTTTTTTTTTTGTTTATTTTTTTAAAGCAGTCCAACAGACTTCAGTACTGATGGTGAACCAGTAGAGTATGAAAGCAGTTGCATAACAGTGCAGAGGGGAATCATTGCTCTTAATCCAGAATTGCTGGTGTCTACAGGAGATAACTTTTCATTTTTGTTCAGTGTTTGCTTTGCTTCAGTGTTGGGTGGTTCTCTCAGATTTACTTGAGACTAGCCTGCTTCTAGTAGTGGGTCTTCTTTGTTCAGGTTTCTCATATGATGGCCACACTCACCTAAAGAAAAATCACAAAAATACCTGTATAAGATGGCTAAAAGAATTAGCATTGCAGTGTAAAGCTGTACAGACTCTGCTTTGTAACCTGCTTTGTCTTGTGCAGGTGCAGAAGAGTTGAGCAATGCTTCTTCAGAGAAGTCAAGCAGTGCTTTTAAATCAAGTGGCTGACCCTTCCTGTGGACATCTCTCATTAGTGCAAATTGTCAACAGCTGACATGATTGCTTTGTGTTGCTCCTGTGATCCCTGGCTAAGGCTGCTCTAGGGTGACATATTCACTGCCTAACACCTCCTGAGTTAGCACAGAACAGTCTGACTGCACAGTGAAAATCTGCTGAGGGATTGGGGCTTTCCTGGATGCAACCACTAATACCTAGTGAACCTTTCTTTGATTACTTTCTGTACTATCTCATGCATGTGTCCATTTAATTATAAATAGGGCATGCTTAAAATAGACAAGTCTGTCTTACTAGGACTTTTTTAAGGTTATTTTTTTTAAGAAAAGATTTAGTATTTCATACTTGTTCAGGTTGACACTCTGGAATTTTTTTCCAAGGTGTTGTCCTCATAATGGTACGTGCCTGAATCAATAAACAATTTCTGAATTCTCTAAACTGCCTTTAATATTTAAAACTAAATATTCATTTAGGTTTTAGCCTTAGTATTCTAAGCCTTATTCTGAAATGTTGAAGCAATTCTAGTGTTTCAGTCAAATATGTGAAATTAAGCACCACACAAAAGCCACAACTCTAGTGTAAATCAAGTTTGTCCGAAACCACTATTAGACCCACATGTTTCTAGGAAGGCACAGTAGGCTAAATCTGATACTAGATTGCATAGGGCATGCAGACTATATATTAAGTGGTCAAAGAAATGAGGCAATTTCCATTTAGTGAAGTTGTTTCCAAGGGTTACATAATCTTTTGCATAAAATTTAAGCTGCTTGAACAAGATATAATATGAAAGAGCTTTAGGGGGAGGGCATGCCAGTATCATTTGAGGTATATGCCTCTGGTGTTTGGGGCATAACAATACCAAAAAAAATACTTTTTTCAAAGAAATGCTGCACTCACTAAGATGAAGAAGTAATGTTTTGTAGCAAAACTCCTCCAAACTAGCATGTTTGTTGTTGGTGTTGTTTTAAGCCATTATTGCTAAATGTTGTGCATGACCTTTATTTATAGTGTAATGGTATCTGCCAGCCTTGGTTGAGAGTCAAGGTACTACATTGTTATGAGAAGGAGCAATTCAAAATCAGTAAGTTAAATGTTAAACCTGTGATCCTTGTCTTGAGCAAAACTTGCTGTCTGATTACAATTGCCAGAGCCTAGCAGAAAAATTTTATTAAAGTTCTCAAATAGGCTGACAGTCTTGGCACTGTGGATGTGGGTGGTGGTTGGGAAAAAAAGGAATTTGGAAATCTGGCTGTAGATTATGAGTTTATGGTATTTGAAGAACCATAGCTGGTCTTGATCCCTGTTGATATTTGTTTACCTTCCACTAAATCTGTCACAAATATCTTTTATTTTCTGTAGTGCTGAGAGCACTGAATGAATTTCCTGCTGTGCTCTGAGTGCAGTGACTGTGAAAAGGGTTCTTTACCCAGAGTTGTTTTCAGCCCTGCAGTCTGAGATTGTGACAATGGCAGGGTCTTGCTAGCTATGCCTGCAAAAGCAGTGGCATAAACAGGATGGGACTGGAATGAGTAAGAATATTATCTGAATGTGATGCAGGTTAATTAAGAGTTTGATGCTTTCACTCTTCTTATTTAATCAAGCCATGTGTAGTAGTGGCAGGCTGGATTTATCAGATTCGTGTAAATAGCTTTTATCTGAACCTTTCACTTCTTCTGCAGCAGCGTATGTGCAAGTGTGGTGTGCTGTAACATTAGCTGTTTTTGCTGTTCTGGCTTTTGTAGAAGATATGTCTTTATCCTACATCTTGCTGTGGGTTAGTGTCTCAAATTCCATTGTCTTCTAAAAGACTGTGGTGTTTTAAATTTAAGGGTTGGGAATCAGAGACCAATGGAAAATTAGGTCTGCATTAGCAGTAAAGCTTAAAAACTGCTTATGCATGAGAAAGTTTTCCACTTGGTGAGCATTCAGCATTATTTATTTTCCTCAATCTTATAAATTAAAACAAACAAGAGGGGAAGTACCAGTGCAATAGTTGCTGCAGAGACAGCCACGTGGTTTTTTTTTGCTAATGACTAATCCAAAAAAAAGGAAAGCTTTGTCAAATTCTATAACCACAGTTTTGCTGCTCAGTTTTGTCATCTATCCTAATGTTTTCTTCAGTCACATGAGATGGACCTGATATTTCTAGTGCCTCCTGGTGATTAAGTAATACTGTTTTAATTAATGTTTGAGAAAAGAGCATACTGTGTGGAGCTTTGGTTTTTAAATTAAAGGTTTTGTACTTCAGTCATATGCATGAAACAATGGAAAACATCAAACATCATAAAACTGGATTCTGTTGTTTGTGGTGTTAGTTTGGCTTACAGTCAGACTATTTTGTGAGACAGTATCCCTCTGGATGCAGAGGGGTGTCCATGGCCTTCGGTGCACTTAACAGCATTTGTGAGGGCCTGTCGCATCACTGCAGTTGTCTTTTGGCCTTTTCAGCATTGCAAAAGATGACATTTGTATCTGAACACTGCGTCTAAGATGGACGAAGGAGTGACCTGGGGTGTGCTTCAACTTTCACTAACATTATCAAGTACCCCGATTTACCTCCATTCTTTGGACTTTTAAGATGTTTTTATTTCATAGCCTCTTTCTCCAATCTACTTGACAATTCATTTCCTTTCCATCAGATAATGTGCGTCAGTTTTATCGAATAACATAAATAAGTTGTGTGAATTAGAGCATTTTTGTTAAATTTCCTTCCTGGCTTTTTCACTCATAGCAGTATGTTTCAGTAAAAAGGCAGGATACAACATTCTCCATTCCTTTAGTGGTTTCCCTGGGAAGAAAATATGCAGCCTGTATGTGTGTAGTTTTTGAAGCCTTTGGATGCATTTGTTAGAGGGGCCTTGTTAAATTTATGGGGATGGAGTCAGTGTTCAGAATTCTTGTATTCAGTTTGCATCCTGAACTTGTGTATTGGTCTGTCAAGGTCTTTATTAAGAAGCAAACCTGCTTTTAAATAGTGAGTTAAACTGAAATCAATTCATCAGTGGAGTGTGTTGGCAGCTGCAGCTCCCCTTGATGTAATGCTTGTGACACGGACATTATTTAGTGAGGTGGGTGCATTAATAAGAGAACCTTCTTTTCCCTGAACTTCTGTAATCCACTCTAGAATGTGACACACCAATTAAGCTTCCTTTAGACAGATTGACAGTTATTGCATCGCTAAATGTTTGTCTTGGTGACAGGTCCAGTTTAGGCAACTCCTGCATGTCCCTAATTGCTTCTTCCTATTTCTGAAATGCTGCCTTGGTAGCAGTGCAGCTGTGTGAGGCCATGTGGTAGAGTGCACCGGGCAGTGAATTTGGCTGGACCCACCATTGTGCCTGCAAGAAGACTTAGTTTTAGGGTGGCGGTTTTTCCAGAGGTTCATGAGACAAGAGTCGCACACCCTCTAAGTGCCTCCCACCCCTGGCTAAGGTTTAGCCAAGGAGAGAGCTGAGCAGTCAATCAGCCAGCACTGTTTCCATGTATTAATGGAACCATCTCTTTTAAAATGATTAGGTCATGTTGCTCACCATCTGCAAATACACAGCTAGTCTGTGCCATGCATTCCACATCACTTTGTGGGATTTTAAACAAAGTTTCTGCAGTTTCCTTTAACAACCAGCCCAATAAATCTCTTACAAATGTTTTCTGTGTGCTTTTAATCCCGATACTCTATGTACTGCAGCTGTGATGCCAGTGCTGAACTCTGAAATTCAGCTTACAGTTTCTGACATATATTACTGCTCTTGGTTCAGAGTGTTTGGTGACTTTATGCTCTTGAAATCAGGTTGCTATTTAAGCTTTAGTATTGGATTATAGATATTTGTCATCCTCTTAAAAATGTTAGGATGCTCTACTGAACCAGACATGGTACACTACTAAACAAAACAGTTTCCATGCTGAATACTTAAGAAGAGGATAACTTTTTAGTGGTAGCTTCAGGATACGGGCTTACTGGTCTCCTGGTTTTTTTTAAAAGAAAGAAAAGACCGTTTGGCCAGGAGGGAACTTCTAATTGCTTCCAAATGTTTAACCCTTGGGCTTGGATGAGACCCTCCACTTTGTTCACTTCAAGAATATGCATAATTGTTTCTGACAAAACAACTATGTTATAGCTGGACTGCTCTGCACTCATTTTGTTTTAAGATCACCCCATTATTAGTTCATAAGAGAAGTATGCCTTAAGCAAACACAAAAGCAAAACCCATTTCAGTTCAATATTATTCTGGTTACTTGTGAATTATTTGCCGTTGAAGTAGATTTTGGGGTATACTTAGCAGCTACTTTGTTGTATAACTTCTAAGACACTGAGAGATTTCATCTCAAATGCTGTGATTAAACTATTCATCTTTTGTGATTGGCCACTGGTTGGCTCTGGAAAATGTGAGGGAGAAGTGATCTTACCTGTGGTAAGACACCATAGCAATTGTGTAAATCCTTTTCTGTACTATATTTTCATGGCAACTTTCTCAACTTTTGGTGGAACAACTAAAGAAGAATTTCTTGAGTGTTAAGGAATCTTAGGTTGCTCTTTGCATCTTTTGAGAATGTAATAGCAATTAATTTCCTTTTTGCTTTCTAGTATTGTTCCACTTTTAAAAGAATCGATTGGGATTTTGATGCAGCGAACTCCTCCTTCTTTGGAAAATGCTCTGCCTCAGTGCTACCAGAGGGTGAGCTCTTAACCCATTTTTGCTCAGCAAGGTGCTGACTGATTGAGCCTCAGCTCTGCGCATGAGGGTATTTTATGATGTTTTTCCAGTAATGCCTGTGAAAGGTTCCTTAGAATATACAAATGAAGGTACCAGCTTAATATTTTCCTGAAATTCTAAATAATATGTAGCTTCACCTCCGTTTTGTTTAAAAAATGTGCTATGTTAGTTAAGAAAAATAGGTCCTGGAGCTTTCCTCCCCAAAGTACTCTGTGCATATACAAAGTACAGAAAATGCAAAATATTTTTCTGTTTTGTTCAGTTCTTGTCTCCCTTAAAATCTAGTTCTTAGTAATGTGAGATGGAGTAACATTGAAAGTGTATTTATAAGTATACATAGGTTACACTGGACTTGACCTGTTCTCCTGTTTAACTAATCTATTACTATGTCATGACCTGAACACTGAAGTAGCTTTGCAAAGTTAATGCAAAACACTTGTAGGAGTTCCATCTTTCCTGGGGAAGTTACAGATTATAATCAGTCACATGGAGGGTTTGCTAAAATTGGACAGAGGAAAAAGAAGGAGGTTGGCAGGATAAACCTAAGCCCTCACAGAATATTTACAGAAACTTTAATATATTAATATAAATTATATATGCGTGCATTTTCACTGAAGTTAGAATCTCACAAATTGTTTTATGGTAGAATTCCCACATTTGCAAAAATTGTAGTTTTAATTGAATGCCCTCTCAAATTCAATAACTGACCTTTCTTGGACACCTCTATTTTCAGAAATGGTTTCAGTCAAATGCATAGAATGTAAATGCACGGTACAAAATCATGACACGTACACAAAGTCATGACATTACACACAAAAATCTGTGTTGACCTTCCTTAGGATAACTGAGATAGCAGTGAGGGATTTTGCTAAAAGATCACAAATTGCGCAGTGAACTAGAAATAAAAGAATGCATTGGCACTTATAATATTTTCTGTAAAAACCATAGTACAGACGAACATTTTCTGAAATATATTGTCTGAAATTTGCCTCAATTTTTAGGTGCAGCAGTTGCAAGGAGTTTACAGTTTACATGATCCGCATTTCTGGACCCTCTGTACCGATGTTTACATAGGGACTTTGAAACTATTAGTAGCTCCTGATGCTGACGGGAGGTGGATTCTAAGCCAGACTCACAATATTTTTACTCAGGTATGTCTTATTAGTGGAAATCTTTTCTCAGAGTGTAAATTGCCTGTCACGGGATGTGACACTTATACTTCTCAAGCAAAATTAAATGTTTCTGGGTTTGGAATCTGTGTTTTGGGAAGCTTCTCTGCTCCAGCTGTGTAGAACAACTTCAAAATACTCAGTTGCATAGATGGAATTACTGTACCTCTCTGTATTAGTTTTTGAGACCACTTAATGGAAATAACACCTGTAATAACCTCAGTCATATCAAATTGGGTTGATCTATATTGACCTATGAGGAACAAAGAAAATAGATGCAGCTTCCCTTGGAATGGGGATTCCAACCAGACTGGACCTACTCAAGCTTTTCACTGCACTGGCCTCTTGTACATGTAATGGATTTCTTTCTAAAATCATAATGCAGAACTGGTTTGAACAACAAAATCCTATGTTATGTTCTTGTGCTTAGCTCCCTTTTAAACTGACAGCCCTTCAAGCAGCTTGCTTTTCAGGAAGTTATACAAAAGAAAGTAAGAACTGCTTTTGTGCAGCTTCAGGTGTGGCAGTGGTTTAGGATGAATCAGAAAAGGTAATGTAGCAAAGCTAATGTTAATATATCATTACTTGACTGTGTGAAGAACTCTGTATTCATACTGTGCTCTCAGAGAATGACATGCTAAATGTGGGAGATAAATTACAGAAAAAGAAGACATTGAGGTTTTTTGCCAGGTAACTTATTGATGCAGGCTGATGTTCAGGACAGGTAAATTGCTTTGGCTTTACAGCCTCTTTAACTTTCTTTCCCTTTTCTATAGGCGGGAGTAAGACAGCTTTACATACAGATTGATGTTGCAGCCATGTAGTGAAATTCTGGAATTGTGCTGTTGGACCAAAGTTTTCAGTACTGTACTGGTGTAACAACCTACTTCTCGAGACAGAGCCTGCCTCCACCACTGTTCTGGAATCGACTGAATAGACTTCTGCCCTTGGGCTATGGGTGGAGTTCACTTCTAAGGAGTAAATATTGAATGAATGTTATGGACTTCGGGTCTTGGTTTTTTTGGGGCCCCCCAACTTGTACTTTTTTGAGGTTTTTTTACTTAATAAGATTGCGGTACTGGAAACCCTGTCATGTCTTCAGTAAAGCTGCTGAAACCACTGCTTGTTCCCATAAAACCAGTGTTATCAACAATTGGAAACTTGTTTTGTAGATAATGTCACAATGGCTGACATGCTTCAATATAATTGTATGTTTGTACAATTGTTTGTACTTTGCAAACTTAATGAACCAAACCATATTGGGTTTTCAAAGTGCCTTTTATATCAGGAGAGCAATTTGCCAGCATAAATACAGAGCATCAAAGGGGTTTATTACTTTCACAAATAATCTTGTATGCAGTCTGATTATTTACTAGTGATGTATGTGGGGGGATTGTGTACTTGCATAACTGTAGATGTTAGACTTCCACTATACTCGCATCTTACCAGACAGAAGAATTCTAAATGTAACAGACAAAGCTGTTGTGAAGAGACTTGCTTCCAAAACAAGCTGGGTATTTTGTTGCACGTCTTGTGAAATTATTTTAGTCAAAATATTAGATTTAACAATTCTTAGTCTCTTCATACTGTTGGGAGTAATAAGACATTACATGATGCTACTCATGTTTATAGTCACTTAAACAGCAGGCTGCTGAGAGAAGATGCTGGTGATGGAAGCAATGTTTGAAGTTTTGGATTTTTCCAAATCATGTGGTAGAAAAAACTAGATCTCAGATTTATTTGTGAAAGCTTACATCTCCTGGATTTTAATAGGTTGTCATAATTTTTATTAAAGTGATTGGTGAGATAATTTTTGCCTTTCCAAATACTGAAAATAGTTGTTTCTGATGGTTATACCCAAAATGGAAATAAGGACCGTGTTTCATGCTATTTAAGATAATGTGTTTCCCAGGTTGACAGATCTGGTATCTTTCTGTAGCCTTGTATGTTTTCATGGGTGAGATAGTTCTTAGTGCAGTAAGAGTTGTTTGTTTGGCTTTTTTTTCTGAAACATTAGTCTGTCATATTTTTCTAGCATTTATAATAATTTTACTTAGATTATCTGAGTGCTGTTTTAAAAAAAACTGCTATACTTGGTATTACAGGTGATAGTTCCACTATACTGTAGTAGTTAACATAGTAATGGAAGGCATTTTAAGAGGACATTTTACAAACAGAACATTGTGGTGTAAAATACAAGGCAGGCATTCTTCTGATAAATCATAGCTGCCACTGACTGGTATAGAGTTTAAGTATTTTTTTGGTACCAGTTATGTGGTAATAGTAGAATCAAGGCCCTCTGAAGCTGACAATGTCTGTGTAGTAAGTGCTAGGCACTACGAAATTACTGAAGACTGATTTGCAGAAATGTTTGCCACTGATATTGTTGAATTTGTAGCAGATATGAAGTTTCTTGCATTTGCTCTATTGTTCCTATATAGGACCTGGATTTTGATTTCTTCTTATGTGAAAAGACAGTGTTTGCCAAATTGATAGGTGGTTCCTGAATTTTCCAGATGGGATATTGAAACATGAATGTTGATTTTGTACAAAGCTTGGGGACGTACTCTTGTGCTTGGAACTGGCAACTGGGTGTAAAGAAAAATAGCAGTACAAAGCCACATGTATTATTGCTTATAAACTTTACAGGTTCTTCCACTCTTCAGATCCTTCTTTATCCCTTTTTCCTGGTTTTTGATCCTGTTTGCTGCTCCTAGAGATGCAGGTGTATAGTGCCCTTTCAGCTGGCTGCACTGTTGCACATCTCTCTCTTCTGGCCTCCTGCCTGGCACTCTGTCAGGCTCTCTCCCCATCCCACCTTGCAGATCCTCTGCCAGACCCAGACTTCCTGACTGAAAGATGGAATCTGGAAGTTACACAGCACACGGTGGGGTGCAAGAATCTGTTGAGCAGATTTGAGCACTGCAGTTTAAGATACCACGTGCATGTATGTTCATAGAAAAGGTGATTAAAATCTGGTTGTGATTATAGGGTGTAGTTACTGTTTTGTAGTGTGTTGCATATAGACTGTTCCTTGTTGGCTGATAGCATGACTTCCTCATTTTTTAATAGTTAGTATCACTGCTATTTGAGGCTAGAGAAGATCAGCTGGTACCCCATTAAAGGCAAGCACCAGCCAACTTCATTGCAATTGTGTCATGATCCGAGAGCAGGCTTTGGTTTAAATAATTTTTGCCAGCGTGTTTTGGGGCAGAGTAGTCCTGCACTTGATGAAATACTTACTGTAGTGCAGCCCTAATCACTGAGCTTGGCCATTATTTTAGTTTTCTTAATGAAAACACAACTGCTACTATTTGTTTCCAAGTGAGAATCTGGCCAAGTGGCAGTTAGGTTTGTTTGGTGGTGGTATTTTTTTCAATGTACATCTACAGACTTTTTTAATATGGGAAATGGAGTGAAAAAACCTATAGCCTGTTATAATTATACAATATTGATTTTAATTATTTTTTTGCTTATTATGAATTATCTAATTGTTGGAAGGATATGTATAAGTCTGAGTTTTCTAACCAAAATAGCACTTCATTATTTTTAAACTTGGTATTTTATAGTAAGAAATGTATAATTTGTTTGCCAAATATAATTGGGGATAGTGTAGGGAAGTCAGATTTGAAACAGACTTGAAGTCTTTGTAGGCTTTCTGAAAAAGGATAAGCATCACAAAATTCTACATAAGGTAGTATTTGGCATGTTCAGTAGGTAAGTACAGTCACATCTAGTATGTCAGTAAACCAAGTGACATCAGATTTATTTTTTCACTAAGGGAATACTTGCTCAGGTTTTAGGAGAGTACAAATCATGCAATTGAAAATGCAGCTTTTCTTACCCTGAGAGCCAAAGCACCATTACTTTTGCTAGTTACCGAACACTTGGCTGCTTATGTAACACTTTGCTTTTGACGCATTATTGGAGATGCGTGGCATCATTTAAACAAAGATTTGTGGGAATGACTGACATTCAGAGATGAATGGATGAATGTCTACATATTATCTGCTAAAACTCAGCTTCCTGGTGTCCACTACTGAATTTCAACCAAGTTTTCAAAGCATGGTTTTCCCATGTTTTCATGTAGTTGAGCTTGCTGTTACTAGTCTTTGTAGTTTTGGTTTTTTTCTGTGACTGAAACCAGTAACTTACAACCCTATTGTCCCAAAGGCCAAGCCTGCAAACTGCATGATTTTTACTGCACCTACAGCAAAATAAGAAGATAAAACAAATGCTACAGTGTCTGTATTAAAATGTCCAATGTTTTTTAATGGTAAATAACAATAGAAGAAAACTATTCTGCTATTCACAACACTACAGTGAAGACTGGTCCTTTACAGGCTAATCTGGTAAGTCTACAAATATGGATAGACTGGCTCTTTGCATCAGTAGGGCCTCTACAGAAAGCTGAGTTACTAAACTAAGGCAAAAAGTGCAAAAAGCAAATAAATTACTCTGGATTTTTATGTAATACTGCTTGCTAAAACAAAAGTTTAGTTGCATCATTCATAAGAGCTGCTGACACTATTTTTACAAAAAATTGAACCTGCTGCTACTTATAAAATGGACATTAGTGATTCTTAATTTATTATTAAGCTGGCTTTAAAGGTGAAGGAAAGTAAGGGTATCTCATTTTAACTGTTTTAATTGAACCTGTTTTGGGAATTTAAACAAGATACAGGAGGGGAGAGAAGCTGCTGCTGACCTGCAGTTTTCCACCCTTTGCACACACTGTGCAATCAAATTGTAAAGGCCGTGGCATTTGTCTCATAGTGCAGATTTCAGTTGCAGTTGCACAGTAGAGATTTTCAGTTGCCTGTTTCTGTAAAATGCAAACCCTTTTCCCTCTTCATGAAACAAGGTTTTTAAATACCAGCTCAGAGCAACAGTTTTATTTATTAAGCCCTGTCCTGTTTCTTCCAGAAGCCATCAGACTGCTATTTGCTATGACTCTTGATTATCCATGCCTTTAAGCAGATGATTTTTTTTTTTACTAATCTGTCTGATCCCTAATACTGACTCAGTAGTTAATTCCTCCTTTACACTTGTATTCCCTTTTGGATTTGTCCCGCATTCAGGCTTTGTTGCAGTGACCATCCCTGTTGGGACTTCATTGGCCAGACACTGCTATAATGTGAAGATGCTAGTCATGCTTCTGCTGTGCCTGGCGTGTGAAGACAGTGTCTTGCTGTGTGCAAATACTGCTTAATCTTCTTGTTTCAGTGAGCCACAAAAAGTTCCTGCCTATGTGGTAATTTGGCGGAAATAATATGTAAAAGGAGTTGGCTATTTCACTTCCCTTGTGCATTGGAGTCTCACATGTGTGCTGGGATCTTGTACAAGAGTTAAGTGAATCGCTACAGTATTTTGGCTGAAGTGTGAAGTAATGTGAATGAAGCAATTGCCAAAATCACTCCTGGTAGCATACAGCATATTGCTTGCCTTTACCTTTAAATTACAGGAATTACTCTTAGCAGTGAGCTTAAGTTGAATAGCACAGTGTGTCAAAGTACCCGTGAAGAAATCTTAAATGATAACACAAGGCAGCTCACTAAAATTCTGGAGACTATGTATGATTTTGTTCTGGAATGCTAATGTTATAGCTTAGCCACGACTTGTCCCAAGTGCAATATGAAGAAATTTTTATTGTAATCTTTTCTACTTGAATACAGTCTATATAAAATGTTAAATATCCTATATTGCTGAAAAGATACGGGATCAAATTTCTTTCCAATAAATCTTCAGCTTAAACAAAAAACATGCATACAGGTCTGCTTTGTTCTTATCATACTGTGAAGACTAGTTGAAATAGTGACCACCATCATCCACTAGCTGATTTTAAAGAGAATTCTTGCTGTCTGCTGAGACTTGGCTTAAGGTTGATTGTGGTTGTTGCAGTTTGAGTGCAGCCCTTCATAAATGCTAGCATTAACATATGAAAAAATTCAGTTCTATTTCAAGTTGCAGCCTTCTGAAATAAGAAATTCTGTGCAGCTTCTCCCTCTGTTTCACCAGCTGTTCAAAGGGTAAGTTACTGTTTTTTCTGGTTTAGAGCATTCTCACCTGTCTGTACTCACTCTCCCAAGGTAAAGAGGGACACGAACCTAACAGGTTTTGCACACTAATGGTTTCTGTTGGTGAGGGAACTACTAAGTTTCTGCAAAGTTGAAAAGCAAAATTGAACACAGCAATGTATACAGTAGGCTTGGTTAATGTACTACGGCAAAAGTGATATCCCTTTGATCACAAGTGATGCTGATGTGTATAAAACTTTCTGGAGGCCTCTACATGGTAGGGGCTGATACCAGCAGGTGCAGTTTGCAGCCTCGGGTAAAAGCAGGTCGTGTTCCTACAGTGTTGTCTTCTGAAGCAATATACAGTCTGTTAACTGCAGTTAGGCAAGTCTTAAATATTTGCAGGAATAACTATACTGTCACAAATTTAAAGATGGAATAGAAATGTAAATGCCTCATTTTTATTTAAGTGTCCTTTGACATGCATTATTTTCAAAACTGGAACTGTCTCCAGAGAAAAGTTTAAGCATTTCTAATTCCAGGGGATGCATAGTGCCTGTAACAATTAAGGAATGTAGTGGACCGCCCAATTCCACTTTGGACATCTGCTGTAGTGTGCCTGCAGCAATCTTCTCATCTGGAGCACCCACACGAGCAAGGCCAACACAAATTGTGTCTTCAGTAGTTTCTGTAAGAAAGAAGATTAAACAATTTATTGACTAATGGTCCTATCATAAAGGAAAAAAGTACTCAAGATGCTTAAATCTTAACACGGCTTTCTTAAACCTTCAGTTATTTAATTATTAGAGTGGCCCAGAAAGCAGCTTTTTCTTCAAAGAAGATAAAGCTGTATCTTAAACATGTTGATAAGGAGGAATGGGAAGGCAGCAGAAGTGGAATATGTAATTAACTCAGGAATTGTGTTTACTTTCAGGAAACTGCTGCTTCTGATTCATTCCATGTAAGGGATAAAATGAAAGGATTTTAATTTCAACAGTATTGAAGGAATGAACTTTTAAAAAGGGGAATAGAGCTAAATGAATTTTTATTAGAAAAAAATTTTGTGACACAACTGAGTCATCATTATAGCTGCTGTGAGTTTGCCCTTGGTCTCAATAAACATGTTTCACAGTTTGCTCTTGACTAGTGTTAAGAATTCACGGTCAAAATCACAGTTCTGCATCCTTGGATTAACCTAGATTCATGCTGGTATTCATGTAGAGTAGTGTGACCGGTCTGAGTAAAATGTAGCAAGAGATTTTTTTTTTTGAAGCTTGACTGATCTAAAATGCTCAGAATCCTTCTGCCTCCTGCAACTCAGATGGATCAAAGCACTCACAGTTAAAGAGCGGCAGAAACAGTCCATGGTTTCCAAAATAAGGCTTTGACTAAACCTCCGGGAGCCACTCGTGCACCTTCATCTGTACTCACTGAACTATGCTGAGTTCAAGCTCAGCCAAATCCATCTTGACTAAGATTTAAAGCAGCCTAAATCCACTGTGGAGCAAGAGAATGCTAAGAGTAAGAGGAAGGGAGTGGAGCCCAGAGGCTCATCAAGAGGTGTGACTGGAGAGGGGTAGTAGCATACAGAAACATGCAGTCCTATACCTGTTTTTTCTCCTTGGAGCCTCCTGTTTTGAATAATAGCAAGGAGCTGTTCTGCAGCTTGATTCACAGTCATGTAGCGTGGTGGCTCATAAATCTTTCTTCCTCTGCCGGGAAGGAAAAGGAGAAATTTCACATATAACACGTTTCATTATCCCCAGCGTTCTTGCAGCTTACTTCAAGAGACTTCTAGACCAGAAAATTGAACTTAAACAGGCTCAGTCTCTGAGGCAGGGCCTTCTAGACAATAGTGGAATTTTTAAGGAAGACAGAAGTCTGTTGTGCTCTCACCACACCTGTGAAACAGCTGGGCCTCCAGCTGGCAGGTCATTTGAGTCCTAAAAGCAAATTCAGCTGCTAGAAGCAATGTGCAGGTTTTGCAGCTACTCCTGAAAGATGTATTAGACTTAAATTCAAGGGCAAACAACTGTTTTTCTGTCAAATGCCCTGTAGACAGATGATTACAGACTAGAAATACATTCTGAAATGAAATGCTGCTTTCCTTGCCAACTGGATTCAGTCAAACATTTTGAACTCCAGAAAAAACAAACCTCAATGATACTGTGAGACTTCACAAATGTTAATTTAGACCAGTTACAGCATGTGTATAAAGGAGCCATTTATATTCACCACTGTCAAAACATACAGATTGCAGAGAGATGAATAAGATGTGGTAAGAGCTTTTTGAATACAGTTAAATGAACTTAGGAGCATTTTCCATATATTTCTTATTTAACTGTTTAAAAAGAGTGGTATGTATTCCATATTTCACATTGTTTCTAGCCAGTGTACAGAAATAAATTGTGTACAGTACAGAACACTGTTTCATATATTAATCTCTTTCAGGAGGTGACAGAACAGTAGAGAAATAATACTTGATTTGCCAGGGGGAAAGCCTACCCCATTCTGACCTAGTGCTTCTCACAGCAACGAAGATTATGTTCTGCTGCAACTCCATTCAGTTACTGTAAATAAAGCCAGGCCCTATTGTAATGAACAAGAGTTCCACTCCTTGTAAGAAACAAAAGACAGTGGCCACTGAGAAGCACAAGGTAAGTTCAGTATTAGACTATGGGCAAAGAACCTTTGTTCCTTGTACAAAAAAACCCTTTTAAGTGCACTGTGTGTTTCTATATATTTTCAAAATGGTGACTCACTTCATGAGATTCTCCAGAGACTGCTCCTTCACTTTAATATCTGTAGAACAAAACAGATATTAAAACACAGGTTCTCTACAAACTGCCCACTCTAGTTTTCTATGTAGGTAAAGCTTAATTTAATTAAGGGGTTCTCTAAAATTTATAACATTTTAGCTATTACAGGGAAAAGGAATATGGATCCCATTGTATTGTTTCACGTGTTAATTAATAACAAAGTGTTGTGACTTTATGCATGTGATTTTACCCAAAGATAGGGCAAGTTTCACAGATTTCAGAGCAACACAGCTGCATAAAAATACAGCTAAGTATACAAGTAGAAGGCATATTTACCATGAGATAGCTAAGTAACAGCATATTCGAGCACACCAGGGTATCAGGACTGACCCTAAGTTAAGAGCACACTGTGGTCACGAAAGGTAAAACAGTCTCACTGACCGACAGTGATTACATCACTGCCATGCAGGAATCTCACTTTCATTAGCACTTCCTTCCTGTCCCAAGCAAATTTGGAACAATCCTCTGTTATGGGGGGGAAAAAAAGAAAACGATTTGGGCAAAACTGAAATAGAGAAGGGGTTGGGTAGGTAACACTCTGCACAGCTGCAATTTTATGAAACTAACTGATCATAATCTCTCCAAGAAGAATTTGAATGTTATCTGTATTCAAATGCCTCAAAAAAATTATCATACTGAAAGCTGGATATGTTTTTTACCTTGGATTTTACAGAAGTATTGCTTAAATTATATCATCAACTTGTAACCCAAAGTGACTCAGATGAAAGGGGTTTAAATGCAAAACTGCAAGATTGTAAGTGCCTAGTTTACCAAACTGCTTATATGTCCACAAAGTCACTTTGAATTCAAAACTTTATCAGCACTAACCTTTTTAATGTCACATTTGCTTATCTGGCAATCTAGTCAGTTGGATAAACAATAAATAGACCAAAATGCCCAAGTATTATTAAGGGAACAATTAGCTTTTTCAGCTGTGAGTTACAATTAGGTGCAGCTACCACAGTAGTCCCTGAAATGTGAGTATTACAATGCAATTTCATGGTTTCAAAATTTTTACTCTCTCGCTACTATGTAAAAACAAATTTAAAGGGAGATGATAGAAATTATTATACAAAATATCTAAAGAATACTTTAACATATAGCTGTGATAATCCTTGTTTAAAGCACCAATCAAGTAATCCTTTAAAATGAATTACCAGAATTCTGATTTTAGCCAATTTTGAAAACAAACAACTGACAAGGCATTGGAAAGTCTGATGTGCAGTGATGCTTACACATTTAAATTGTTTCCTGCTCAGGATCCTCCAGCTACCACAGACTTTGTTTTTACTTAAGATATTAATTTATTTAACCCTGCATGATCCCAGCTGTGTAAAAGATGATACAGAAAGATACATAACTATATATACAAATAATGCAGGTCCTTATAGTGTATGTGCTGGAAATTCCATAATCTTTAAGGAGTTACCTAAACTAGTAAAGTTTCTCAGAAAGTGGCTGTCAGCTGAGGACTGTTGGGTAGGATCAAGATTGGACAGCACCAGGGGAGTGCCTGGGACAGTGATTAGGTGGGAGCAGTGTTCCACTTCAGCTCCATGATAGCATGGATTTTTTACAGCACTGAAGCTTCTCACATGACAATTTCCTTTTGCCAAAACATCTTTAGATAAAATAATTTAGCAAAAAGACTATCACCTTACAAAATACAAACATGGTTAAATGTACGATTTAGGTCCCCAGAAACTTAAGTGTGTTCAGCCAATAAAAGATGGCTGCTAGTCACTGCAATCTGCTTTAGATCCTGAGTTAGGTCTAGCTTAAAAGCTTAGTGAACTTTAGAGCAAAAATGGACCTCCTGCTCTTATTTGACTTCTACAAAGGCCTCGTTAGGGATTTTCTGAGAAGAAATTAAATTCCTGTCTGCTGTAGCACAAACAATGGCTAAACTGACTCTAAGCATACATGCATTACCATTCCGATTGTTTCTATATTTTCAGAGATACATGTTAGCTAAGAACATGTTGAATCACAGACAGTATCTGTGCCTGTGGCTGTTGTCCCTGAGCGCTGCATTGGTAGGTAAGGAGCCGGGGTAGCTGCTCACCGAGTAAGCACAGGGTGTGCGTTCCACTCTGCCTGTTCTTCTCAATCTTGTCAAAAAAGCTTTCTGGCTTCCATGTATCTGTCCAGAACACTATAGAAACCGTCTCTCCAAAATTGTACAACTGTAAAACAAAGCAAATGCAGTAACACATATATGCAATAAGAAAACAATAAGAGTGTGCAATAATGTTAAAGAATAAGTAATGAACTACCTGCAACGTTTTTACCTGTCTCTCCACTCACCTTTCCAATATATGTTAACTAACTTTCAATATACTTTCTATTATTTGTTACTTAATTCCAAAGTCCTTTTAAAGGCTCAAACTTCGTAAGATTAGCACAAAAAACATTACTTATTATTTCTTATTTTGATTGAGGCTAGGCAACTTCAAAAAATCCATAATACAATGTTTTGATTTTACTGATACAGTAGTATTTATATTAAAATGGCACTTGCCTGCACATGAAAGCTCTATCATGCAAAAGAATTTACAGTCTAAGAGACAGTGGATATGAAGATCTGAAGACAGGACAGATTGTGCATGAAGCAGAGAGGTGCAACATTGTTTATGCACATATGAAGAGTATTGCTAGCAGATTATTTGTCAAACATACTCACTGATTCTATTCTCAGTCTTAACACATTTATTACTGTAAGTCCCTAATCTCAGTAAAGACATCTGAAGCAGTAGTCTTGCCAATCTTCTCTGGTGATGCAAAAGTGAAAGTCATATGTAACCTAAGGTAATATTTGGCTTGGAAGTTTGTGTAACCAAGCTGTAAAAGGGCAAAACTATGCATCGATTTTGGTCACTTCAGCTCTGAAACAGGGTTGTCCCAGATAGACTTTCCAGCTTGCCAGTATTCATTCTCTCTGCTTAAGCACCCCAGAGAAACAGCAGCTATATGGACTACCCTTCTCCCTTTCTCTGGACTCCTGGAATGAAAAGATGCTTTTCCATGCCCACTGCAGGAGATACAGTGTGTGCTGTTGGCAGAGGACGCTGTGTAAAAGCAGCTCTGGCAGCCCTGTGCCATTTGGGGATTTCCCTATACAGACTTGTTTTACTGTGGCATCAGGCTGCGGTTTTTTAATTCCTTTATGCTGGCAGAACAGAACTTGAATCAAAGCAGGAACATGTTTGTTTTCAAGGGACCAAAAGCTCAAATTTTAACCATTCATGCTGATAGAGTTTATTCAAAGATTCCTGGAATATTACTGAAAACATTTCCTCTTTTAAGTATTTCATTCTAGCACAAGCACAAGAGCACACAGTGTACATTTCACAACCTAAAGGTTCTTCCAGTAAGGTAAATACAGGTTGAACCAAATGAATTGCTCCTGATGTAACTTGTTAACTATTTCAAGGCTGGGTTCTAGAAAATTGAAAAAAACCCCCATACTATCCTTTGCCTATTTCCCACCTGGCTGCCTAGAACTCTCCCATTTTGTACCAAATCTGAAGAAAAACTATACAAGAAGTTTCCCCCCCTCACTGTTAGAGCATCTGGGAGCAAGATACCTTTAATCTCACTGGTACATATCCCTGCAATCTTCCACAACTGCTGAAATGTCCAGTACCAACCCAACTAACTGTGTCCCATCTGCTACCTGAAAACCGCTGCAGCCATTTCCCAAAAGCAGCAGTCCTTGTTCAGGACGGAAAGTGGCCTCAGTTAACTTTAAATCTTATTTTGCTCCTTTGGCATATTGATAACCTGAAGGAGAGAAACTTCCACCTCTGCCTTTTAGCAGAGGAAAGGATGTGCAGAAGTGGGCAAAAGGTTACTGTCTGATAGGTATTTTGTTGGGAATCAGAACTTTTAAACCACTCTGCCATATATTAAGAACAAGTTGGGCATTCAGCTTTATACCCTACAGCGCTTGTTCTGATTGTTATCTTTCTCTTTTCCATTATTCATTACAAAGATTCTCCATCCTTTTTGCCAACAAGAAATTAAGCAAGTTATTCTTTTTGTGCAAGCCCTGCCAGTCAGATTCACTGAATCTGTCCTTTGTTTACTGGGTTTTGCATTAAAACTGAAGTCTGAATGTCAAAAAAGAATAAAACGTTTTTGTCAGAAACGGCCTGTCTACTCAACAGAAATAACTTCAGAGTACCTTCACCAAGTCCTGATATCCCAGAAAAATGTACTTAACAGTCTCACAAAAATACACCTGTTTTCTCAGCACTTAGATATGACAGAAGTAGCTTCTACAACAGTAAGATGGAAGGAGGCATATATTTATTAACCTCCTAGAAAAGCCTTTGCACCTTATACCCCTCTACTAACTAAACTTGTGAAGAACAGATTTCCCAGCATATATTTTTACTTTAAATTATAGACAGAGAAACTTTCTGGTACACCATCAGTCTGAATGCTGTGGAACTGAAGCAGTAATGGATACCTCTATTGTGCTTGAGACTTGTAACCAATTACCTTACAAACACTTCTACAAAATAAACCAGTATTTCTTTCTCATCCAGTATTTGATCTCTGCAGACATGTGACATTTATACAAACATTCCACCAGGACAAGCCTGCCTTAAAGAAGCTACACATGACTGTATGAGAAATTACACTTTTAACACCTCATGCAGATCAATTTGTTCCTAATATAGATTCCTCTGCTGTATTCTAATTTCTGCCTCTTGAAATCATGCATGAAGTACCTGAATTTCAAGAAAGGCCTTGGTGCAGAGAGAGCAGGAAATGCCAAAAATTCGACTACTATCATAGGGATTCAGCAGTTTCAGAAGACAGCAGGTCCACTAGAGTCAGAACCAACTGAAATCAAAGAAAACATTTTTTCCACACTCCATAAAAGGCTAAACAGGGCCCCAAAATTCCAGAAATCACGCTTGTCACTAGACTAAAACTGTTCCACATGTTTGTTAACCAAGGTGTATTACAACACAACTAAGGATTAATGCTGTGCTTTGAGACAGTTCAGAAGTTTAATAAGACGACGAGGAGCTGTTTTCAGTGAAACAGTCATGCTGTATGTGTGCTGGCACAGCTTTAAGGCAGGCAACAGCAGATGAGGTTTCACAGCCGTCTGTGTGTGCTGTACTCCACATTAAGCACCTGGGGTTTAGGAGTAGGTGGTATCTGTTCTGTACAAGCCAAAACATCTCAAGCATCACACTTGCACTAATCACCAGACTTGTTAGAGTGCCTACATTCTGCTCAGGTACAAAAGTGCCAGGATTTCAAAGGGGTGCAGTGAGATGGCTGGAGAGAGATTTTGTGCTCTCAGCTTGGAAACTAACCTTACCTTCTCCCCAGTGCTCAAAAACTTCACAGAAAAATTTCAAAAGGTCATTTTGAAAGACCTCACTCTTTAGAAATACCTCTCCCACCCACCCAAGTAGTAACTGGCTTAAGCAAAGCTTTGTGCACTTAAATTTTGCAACACAACAGCTGAAGTCAGGAAAGAAAGCCAGAACTGCACTCTGAGGCAATGCCCTGCTGCTAGAGTTTTCTGCCTCGCAAAATACTGCAGAAAACTGTGCTTCAACTCACAGTTACATCACCTCAGAACAAGCTATAACTTCCTATTTCATTTACACACGTAATATGAAAGAATGATTGACAACTTTTGGTACTGAGGTGCTTGTTTTCAATTAGTATTTTAACTCTTCTGTTAATGATATTTCTTATTTTACGTCTTGTTTTTATAAGCGGAAGCAAATGGAGAGGCCAAAATAAACTATGAGAGAAAAAGTGCTGTATCATGATCTCACCTTGGAAAACCTGCACACAAGTGAAATTTCAATTAAACTACTGAACAACTTTGTTAAAGGCCAGTCTGAATGATATCAGATACCTGAAACTGTCCAGATCAACTGTCCTCACTTAAAATACTGGTGTAGCTAATCACTACAAAAATACAGGGCATAAAAAGAAGGAACAAGACTGAGACTAAATAGGGAAATTAAAAAAAGGAAGACCCCGTATCCTGTCTAAAGTACTAAAGCAAGCAGGAGAGAAGATGCCAGCTAATATTAAAGGGCAGTAGGGCAACATCTGCAGAGAAACCAAGAAGTAAACATTTCAAAATACAGACATTTATTTTTACAGCATCTTTCCGAGAATTATTGCTGTATCAGCTGTAGTGGTGACAAGGCAATTTTTCACTTACAAGCCTACCTCCTTTCCTAAAATTTCAAACAGCTTCAGAACTGGTTATGTGGAGGGGGAAGGAGGTAAAACGAGTTGTTGCATTTTTCAGACCGGCTCCCTGTATGCACAACCAAGTACCTGAAACCCTCTGGGACTGCCGTGCTACTCGGCTGTGTTCTGTGTTGGGGCAGTCACAGGTTACACTGCAGACAGTTCTCACAGGACAGCTGAGTTCTGCAAATGAAGACTCTTCACAGCCTGATCGTGTCCCACTGAGAGGAACTAAGAGGCTTTTTCTCCTAAGACTATTCCTCATTGGAATTTGGAGACTGCAGAGCACCTTGCACTATGCCACGTTACTTCCTCATAAATCCCAATGAACATACACAGAAAAGCTAAGACATGTTTTCTTTATCTTTGTCATTGAGTTCTGACATGATGCTGTGCAATGTTCATCCTAAAACGGAACCTAACAAGATTTTTACCCTTTATCCTCCCTAACCTGTTAACAACCCTCTAGACCGTATACATTAGATTAAGGGACCCCTACTGTTCTTTATATATTTTTACCATATAGCAGCTTAGGCAGTAGTGCAGTCAACAACGAGGTAGCAGGAATCAGTCACCCTTTGTTTTTGCTTGGAGTTGGTCATATGAAACAACCACAAGCCTAGCTCTAGCCCTTTACACTACCTTATTTAGTACTACAGACATTGAGCAACTTCAAATGCCTCTCACACAAACCTTCACATAAAATTGAAAGACTTTACCACTCACACATATGTGGCTATGACTCCTTTTTTGCACTGCAGGCCAACAGATTGGCTCAGCTGTCCCAAAAACCTCCAGTCTCCTTAGTACATGCCAGAGAGAAAGGAAATGTGAAGGAAAGACCTTTGGCTGAGGGAATCCCACTCCACGTGACTGCAATCTTCATAAGGCTGCTGAGACAAATGACATAAAAGCAGCTGAAGAAAAGAGCACATTTTTCTATGGCTGCCTCTTGTGTCTGTGCTTAGGAAATAGCCACTCCACAAGCAGAATAAAATTCAGCCATCAAAATAGTCAGAAACTCCACAAGCAAACTTGAATAGGAGATGATTTTCCCTCCAAGGTAATGTCACCTCATCTTTAATAACCTTCTAAGACTCTTTCCAGCAATATCAATGTTTCCTTCCCACCCTGGTGACTTAGGTTACTAAGATGAAATGAAGATAGCTAAAACAAAAAAACCACAACTGTTCTGATTAAATGGATGTTTCTGGGTCATGTTTGCTGGTGACAAATGGCACTAAGCTGGATAGCAATTGTGAATAATGAAGTAGTGTAACTAGCACTGATTTAACCTTTAATGAGCTGGAGAAACAAATGCCAACTTCTGAAATGCTCAGAAGCTGGTAGTAACTGAGAAAACCAACTAGTGATGGAATACAGTTTGTTTTAACTGTCAGTGAATACAAATCATTTCATGTGAAGTCCCTGCTATTAGAGCAAAGTGGTTTTGAAGATTAGAGCACAGAGAGAGGGTGGAACTCAGAGCTGCTACTCCTGCAGCTACTACAGGTTTTCTGTTTGACTACGAGCACAGTGATTAACAAATAGCATCCTTCAGCTTCCTTATCTCTAAGTAATATTTTTCAACTTGACACTGAAAATGTTCTTACCTGTTCAGTAAAAACTCAAGAATATCATGGTAAGCATTCCTGTTGCGTTTAAGGGACCAGCTGGTAGCAAAAAGACCATTTTCTATTTTATAACTGTAATTGTCTTACAAGAACTAACTGGACAGCAAACAAAAAAAAGTCGAGATGCGTCACTGAAAGAAGCAAGGGAACATGCAGATGTTTGTTCTGAAGCTATTCAGGTGGAAAGTGGGTACATCTCAAAAGAAAGGCAGGTCTTTGCCATAACATGTGGGTTTTTTCTTAGCTACCCTACCAAAATATAAGCAAATGCTTTCAAAATGAGCAACACCACTCAGAAATGAGTGTCTCATTTTAGTCTTTTATCTCATCCTGTGTCTTGCCTCCAGCTTTGCGCTTCATTTCTCAATCCTCTTTTTTCACATTAATGCCATTATCTTAACTATTTCAAGTTGCATCATTCCTTCACATGCACCACAGGTCAGCATGATGCAGACTCTTCATGCGTTTGACCATCCATACTTCTACCTCAAGGATACATTACCAGAACTGGGTCAGAGAGAATTCTGTCCTGAGAGCACTACTCTGGCCAGTGACCTTTCCAAACTAACCATGCATATTAGGAAGGAATGAAAAATGTATAAACTAGAGATCCTGAGTTTTCAGCCTCTTTATTCTAGGGCTAAAAGCCTTAGCAATCTTCCCTACTCTGAAAAACTGAGTGTGGGCACAGGTAAAACCTTAGAAGTCAGGCTGGGCTCTGCCTTTGTTCTCAGCTCGCAATGCTGAATCCTAATCAGATAGAGCCAAGGCAGTGTCTTCCTCATGGGGTAGCCAAGAAAGGATAGAACAGAGCTAAATCTGTTACCTAAAATACTAAGCTTTCCAAAGCTGAAGAACTACTGGGAAGCTCCTGCTGAGGAGAGCTGAACTGTCTCGTTACCAGCCACTAGAAGTGCTCTCGGAGAACTTCAGCCTTCCCCTGGGGGTCTCCCCTCTCCCTGACTTCCCTGGCAGTATGTACAGGCACCAAACTGCCTGACTGTCTTCACTGGTGGTAGTTCCCCACTACAAGAGGACTCAGAGTGATAAATGTACCTACATGTGAGACTTCAGACAAGAAAGATGAATCTGCAGAGAACATGCTAGGAGGCACTGACACATGGGCATCTTCCCTGGCTTCTCCCTCCTGACGAAATTAATTTGTTTCTGAGGGAAAATATGTTCCTCAGCTTTGGGAAAAAAAAATCTGGCACAGTGAAGCACAGCAAGAACACTGTAAAAGAGGGAGACACAGCAAATCACCGAGCCTTATGCACAGACTAATGCTTTGCTAAGTTATACTATCCCCTGCTTTCAATAGCTACACCTCATTGCATTAATCTATAGGAGCTTCCAATAAGTTAAAAAAGTTTAATTTTCAAAACTAAAACCCCATTCTTTTCTTTGTACAAATACAATTTCAATCTTCCAAAACAGCTGCACTAATTCTGGTAAATGGGAAAGACAGTAAAAACAAAATATTTGAAACTTTATAATTTGGTAAGAAATATATCTAGGAATTGAAGGTAACAAACCATCACTAATGCTCTATCGACTTCAGTAACTCACTACTGTACAGGAAAACTGCACAACCAACAGAATGCTGTTGCCTGCACAGAAACATTGCTCTGATGGCAAGAGACATGCTCTTCTCTGAACAGACTGCACTGTAGCTGCATTTTACAGAGGGCCTAATCAGCAGTTACAGCTCACTACGCACATGGCTCTCAGAACAGCATACAAAGGTGTTTCCTGTTTTTCTCTGCTAAGAAAGGGAGAGGGTTTGTATCACAATCAGATTAAAACAAGAAAAAAAAGCCAAGCCTTTTCTGTGGTGAAGCAAAAGAGGAATCCCTCCTATACTTGATGGCAACTTTGCAATTTGAGACACAGTAACTCCAAAACTAAATTGATGGCAGGAGACAGCCATGAATGTAAAGACTGTTGAAAGAAATTATGAACTTTCACCTCAACTCTAAATTACAGGCTTTTTTTGTAAGATACACCTCACTTGCTGTTTATGCCTGTAAGGAGCAATGAAGAGTTAAACATACAACTGCTTATAGTCTGTCTGGTAATACGATCACTATTTCCTAAAGTGCTTCATACGACAACAGGAATGTTGACTTATTAGAAGGCAGCCCCTCCCAAGCCAGAGTGGAAAAGGGGACTAATGCCAGAGTTGAAAAAACAGACCACATTTCTTTCATAGTCTCATCCCTTCACCACAGGATAAGGAAATAAATAGTAAACTAATCTCCAAAACTCTGCATATGTGAAAAATCTTATGGAGTGTTTGTAATATACTTCTAGTTAGTTTTCTGGTCTTTTTTTCAATTAACCTAGAAGCTCTATACTCCTTCCTATGCCTAGCTGGAGTTGTGGGGGAAGCAAACTTTCAGAAAACTCTCTGGGCCTTGCATCTTTCTTCTGAATGATTGTAAAGGAACAGCAAAGAAGATAGCAAGTAGTAGAAACTACTTGTCAACAATCTGACAGCAGAAGCAAACTTTCCACTACCATGAAGCCAAAAGGGGAAAGGGAGAGCCGCAGCCCCAACTCTTGTGTTACCCGCCCCAGTAAGTGCAGTCATGCAGCAGCTGCCATCTGTCTCTACATGTAGATTTTAGACACCAAGAAGCTTATTTCCTTCCTAAAAGATAATTTTGCCCAAGTCGTGCAGCAATAGGCAGGTATCACTAATAAAGGGCTCACAGGAAGAATTATATAGAAAGTGAATGCTGTGCTGTGTTCCCTTTAGCATTAGCATTCACATCTTGCAGCAGGTGTCAATGCACTGTTGTTGAACTGCCAGATCAGACAGGGCCTTCTAATCAAAGCCAAAGATAATACCCAACTTATTGCAACACATTTTCTCCTGTTGGACAGCATTGTTAGTTCAATGGCGTTTGGAGTATTGGAGTTTGTCAGTGGAAATTTGAAGGTACCAGTTGTTTGCTGAAATTAAAATAAATTGTGCTCTTCTATGTACAGCTAGGAAGGAATTCCTCCTTCAGTGATGAAAAGTTATTGTTCAAACCCTCAGCTCTTGTCTGTAGTACATTTACTGTGCTTACATTTACATCCTGTGCTTGCTTTTAGTTTTGGTAAAGTGGGCTTGGTTTAGGCATTCCCATACACAGGGAAGCATTCTGAACCTTGAGAGGGCAGGTTCTATGTTAAAGGGATGAAAGAAAACAAGAGGGAGAAGCTTCATCTAATTTATATGTGACTAGTTATGATTACACTGCCAAACCATTTTTCACGCAGGAAAAGTAATAATGGACCTATATAAGTATAAAACAAAGTATTTTCTTGGGGAACACTAGGCCTTTTCTACTTTAGCCATTCAAGATGCACAAAAACTGTAATTTGTTTTACTAGTCTTGGCTGGGCAAATCCTCCTCTCTCATCCGATAGGCAGAAAGTGGAGACAGATCAAACCTGGAGAGAAAGAATGCATCATATACAAGATTTTGGAATGAGTTACGAGTTGGACATATAGACAAGCTTGTGCAACTCTTTCTTTTATGACAAGACCAGCACATTTCTCAACAGGATAACAACCTTGATAAAGCTTTATCTGTAAAATAGTCTCCTGGGGCAGAGGAAAGTTAGAGAGCAGAGAAGAATAGAACTGTTACTACTCATTTTCATATGTGCTCATCAAAAGGGACTTTTGGTGACATGTACCATGCTGAGAAGGAAGTGTTAACAAATTCTGACAGCATAAGTGTACAGTTGCTACAGATCTTCAAAGCTGAGATTGGAACATGCCACAGCAGAAGAGCTCACGAATTTTAAGCTTAGCAGTTGTGAAATAATATATATGCATATACAAAGTATGCATATATACAATATATGCATATAGAAAAACGTTACCTGTAAACCACAGCAGCCCACTGCATTCATTATTGAAGCATTATGAATGACCTTGTAAGGAATCCCCAGTTTTACTGCACGCAGTACTAAATCACTGTGTGTCGTGGCCCTGTATTTAGAAAAGACAGGAATTAAAGATTGAAAAGATGGAGTTACAAAGTGTTACTAGCAAAATAGTTCTTTTTGAAAGTAATATTAAACCTTCACAACCAGGGTAATGCAGAGGTGACAAAATGGCAACAATATCCTGACTAATCGTTACAGGAAAGTAAAAACCTCTAATAAGGCTCCCATATGTCATCTTCCCTAGCTGAAATCACAGGCATCCTCAGTATGTTGTAGTCCTCTGCAGCTTTCTGGCATCATTAAAACTGTAACACGAATACAACTGTTACTTTATAAAGTAGCTTTGGCAAGTACTTGAAAAGGAAAATTAATCCTTTGTCTTCTGCAGGTATCTGTGGAACATGTGTTAACTGTAAAGGTCAAGTCTATTTGGCACAGATTCCCACAAAACTCGAGAGTTTCATTACCGGCTGCACAGCCAGGCCCTCTCCCATCTGCACTGGCACATGTCGGGAAAGCAACACATTCAGACAAGAACTCTGAACAGACAGAGGTGACTCCACCTCTGCAGTAGAAAAAACACCCTTGTAGTAAATCAACTTTTATAATATTTAAGCCAAATTACTCAAATTAACAATGCCTAAATCTGAGTGATCAAGTTTATTCTGAAATAGTTAAGAGAATTCTAGTTAAGTTTAAAACTGAGCTAAATTTGACTCCAGGTCTAAGGCTCAATAAACAGCTCGCAGTGACTGGTGCAAAAATCGCTGGGCTTGTCGTTATGCAATTTAGAATTACAGCCTTTCTAAAATGGTAAGTACATATAGATCAAGAAAATCTTTGCATTAAAACAATGTTTACATATGTATCTTGCTTGCATGGATGCTTACATCATTCCCAAGAGGTACCACATATTTCTGCGTGGTCATTCCAAAGGAGGAAGGAAAGAAAGAAATAGCATATGCCATCAGAACAGCGAACTAGGGAAACTGCTTTCACCCTGGCCTTGTCTAGTTACCCTTACAGAATTCCCCTGAATTTAGTCTGGTAATTTTGACGCTGGTCATACCAGCACCAGCCAGCAGATCAGGTGCTTCAGACTGGAACACAAATGTGGCAGCTCTGGCAAGGCTGTGAAGATCAATAACTTATAAAAGAAATCAATTTCACTGGAAGAAAAAAAGATTGAGGAATCTGAGTTTGGGAAATCTGAGACCCTTATTTGAACAGGCTCCCGGCCTCAGGAGAATGCAGTAAAGTGATCTGAACCAAACACTTCAGTTAGTAAACAAACATTGCTCCTGACTTCCGTAACTAAAGATGATTTAAGAATGTCTGATCTAAGAGGAACGGGGGTTAGTTATACAGCCTTATGTTATTCCCTTCACATACAAAGGACAAGGAGCACTGGAGGATTTTGTGGTTATGCTAATACTGACAAGGGATCAGCTGCCTTTATTCACTAAAATTTGCTCTGGCCACTCTTTTCTCCCAGTAGGATCTGTCTGTAATGACTGTAGCTAAAAGCAGGAGTGCCCTCATGAGCACTCAGCTAATACCAGCAAAGGCTGCATGGAGTCAGCCCTCTTCACCCAAAAGTATACCAGTATTTTCTGTCACTGAAACAGATTTTAACTTTTATGGTGGTAATAATATGAACATTAACACTAGCCTAGAGTGGTGGGTTTTCCATTGTACAACTGAAATTATCAGGTTCCTCTGAGCACATCCATAGCTGTTGCCAAAAATGCAGACAAACACTTGCAGTGATGATGGGGTACAACTTGCTTTATTGCTTTAACCATTAACCTGAGATTAACCTACACCTGAGATTTCCTAAGGCTGCCAAGTACTCTTCTTACCTGCAAATATACTTGAAACTCTATGATCAGCTGCAGTAACATGGCTTCTATCCTCCTCCCCTATGGCTTAGGACAGAAACATCCTTTCCTAGTAACCTCACAAACACCCAAATCCTTAGGGCTCTGTGTGGGCATAGTAGCAGTTCTAGCTGCAATATTAAAAGCTAAGAACATAAACATCTAGAGAGAAGCAACTCATCCAAAAAGAGTGTAGTTTTCTACAAGTATGTTAATCACAACTGAAGTATTTTGACACTGAAACTAATAACTGAGGCAGATCAAAATACTGCTTACAAGTAGCAATTACACTTCAATACATGTAGTTTGCTTTTTTCATCTTGAGTACTTATATCAGTCACTGGGTCAGAGCACAAGGGTACAGGTAATGTGGCTGTACACTCTCCATGAATCCTAATTTTAATGTAAACATGGACTGCAAGTATAATTAATATTTCTGAAATACAGGATCTTCTGACCATAACAACTAGTTTAATATAATATTCTCTTGCCAATTCCCTTCAACCTGTATTTACATAAATTATCCGCTTTTGACAGATGTGCACACTGCTCCTCTTTTTCATAAACTCTATTTTTCCACTCACAAATAAGGTGCTCAGTGATTTGATTTTTCTTGTGCCCCTTAACACTGTGGTATAAATCTTGAATCACCAGCTGGAGACTAAAAGCTCTTCTATATGGCTTGACAATACAGATTGATGATGCCTGACCAAAGAGACAGAAGGAGATCCTTCTGGTGATAGAAAAAGACTATACTTTCCAGCAGGAATAAAAAGTGAAAACAAAAGACTTAACCAACATGGGAAGACATGTATAACGACATAAGTGATTTTAAAAACTAGCCTACATCAAAGCAGAAGCACTCTAAAACCAATAACCTGTATTCATTCTAAAACAACTGAGCATGCAGTTTATAAGCACAAACAGCAACTAAAAGAATACTCCCCCAACATGGCAATTTCTTAACTGATATCACAGAATTTCTTCTGTTAGCAGACAAAACATGAAACAAAATATTCATTATAAAAGCTAGCATAAGAGAATAAAATTATAATGAATGAAATTATAAGTGTCTACTGAAGGAAAGATTCATACATCCTGGAGCATCCACATTCCTATCTGTAAGAAATATCTGGGCAAGAAAACTCCAAAGCAAGATAAAGTTTAGACAATTGCATGTATATTTTTAACACAATAAAAATATGCAGACATAAAAAAGTGCTTCTGGTCTGAAAATCACCTTCTTCATAAAGAATTACAGTTACGGAGTTGGCTTCCTCCTATTGAAAAAAAAAGAGTGATCAAGGTAGAGCAATAACCAAAATGTTGCTTTGTCTTACCCAAAAGGATCACCAACTACAAGAAATGCGACATCACAAACATCAGCTTCTTTTAAAAGGCTATCTGCTTCTTGTTCCACCATTTCTCGGTCAGCCAAAATCAATTCTTTTCCATAAAACTCTTCCTAGAAATCGAAATTAATAATAAGCATCAAAATAAGACACTGAGGAGTGTTTTTCTATCTCTCTGGGTGCTCACTCAGGAACACAGACACTGGACATTGGAACAGGCAACTTTATTATACTCCCCAGCAGTCTGCCCCAGGCCTTGGAGAACCTCATCCTGCCTTGCAGGAGCACCTGAGCTTCCCATAAAGCAGCTCCTGAGCTGAAAAAAAATCAGTCAGGTACTTTATTCTGATACCAACTTGGGTTCTTTTATGCCTTCTGTGTAAGATGAGCTGCTGCACCAAAAGTAGCTCAATCCCAGCTGCATACTGAAGATACCCGGGGGGACTCTAGGTATAGTTAATTTAAGCAGCTGTTGTACTGTAAGGCATCCCCTTTCACAGTCTGAGCCTAACTGCTTAGCTTAGTTATAACAGTGACGTCAAACCAAACACCGCACTAGCTATACCACAACCTGTTTTCTCACGTTTTTCCTTAGTACATTTAAACAAACCACATCTAAGGAATGATTTCGTATTAATCCTTCATCTTCAGTTCTCTTTAAGAAATGCTTTACCATGTATACAGGTGAATATGAATTTGATCATGTCCTTCACTTTTCTTCAGCAACTCAGTAATCATTGTGTCTCTATGTAGGTTTTAAATGCCTTTCTTTCCCAAATCAACTTCACATATGTAATGAAACTTCAGTTAGTTCTAGAACACGTCTGACCATACAAAACACATCTAAGTCATATGTCATCGTGCATTTCACATGCTCTTTACATGTTACGGTATTTTTCGCACGGCAAGGATCAGAAAAGGTGTTTCTAAATAGTATACAGAAAATTTCATTGGAATTATGAATATTAACCAACTGATAAAACTATTAAGTCAATTATGGCCCAGAAAGCTTTTCTTCTGACTTCTGCAACTTCATTTTTGCCTGCAAAGAACAGTGAATTGATTAGAGAACCATCATACTTGTAAAGCAGCGGACCAAGACTTGCATAAGAAAATCCATCCCCTGGCTAGAGGACTAGGTATGGGACTCCATTACTGGGTTCCATTCCCTTTTCGGAGTTCCCCCCCAGTTTTGGATAAGTTTCCCTACCTCTGTAAAGTGAGGATATTATTTTCCTCCTGAAACAGACTGCAACCTATACAGATTCAATAGAAATGGGACCAAATAAATGTGTAAGCAAATCTTGTTTGTGTGATTCGGAACAGTTGACAGTCACCTTGGAGTATTGCTGAGGTCTGTACTGAACAAACTACAACAAATTTTGACGCCCCATTTCAGTAGGTATCTTAGACTAGATGCACATCAGCAAGTAGTACAGCACAAGGGGAGCCAATCTATAAGGCAAAGCCCTCGGTAACAACACTACATCCATTTGTGTGGGCTTATCATTGCACCAAACTGACTTTAGGCCGATGCTGCAAGCAAATGCATGCTAGAGAATATATTTGGTGCAGTCCCAGGAGCACACCTGAGTTTGTTTTCATCCAAGGGAATCTATCTGCATGCTTTGAGACTGCTCTATGGTAATCAAAGCATGCTAATTAGAGAATATATTAAAAGCACCCTCCTGACAAAGTAGATTCACTGGGAGGCCACCGGGTCCAAACAGTTCTTTCACCAAACTAAGGGCTAAGTTAGATGGTCAACATCAAATAGCTTTTCATACACATCTTAGACCAAAAAGATAAACTAAGCAAGTCATGTCATTTGAATTTTGAGACCTGATTTTAGAAGCATCAGCACAGGAGGATTTCCAGAAAATATCTGCAGGAAAAAATCTGTTCTTTACTTCTTCAGAGCTTTCCCATAACTTTTCATGCTGCTTCAAAGAGACTGACTTTCAGATTACTAAATAAACCATCTAGCATTGCCACTTGTATGTAAACTGGGCTGTATTAGAAACACTTGGTGATTAATTTCTGTATTCCCTCTTAGCTGGTTTCAGCTAAGACAACATCTTTTATGTTGTTTTTATTGATCACTTTTCCCAGTTATCTCATCTCTAGGACTTCAAGGTTTGCAAAAGACTTAAAAGAATAGGAAAAAACCAAACCAAAACACAAAAAAAAAAACCAAAATAACCACACCAAAAATATTCAGCATTTTTCTATTATTCAATGTTTTATTTTCAGATGGCTAGGAATCTTTATATATATATAGTAAATGCACATTTTGCAAAGTAAAAATATCCAAATAATTCTTTCCATTTAGCAGTTTTCCAACTATCAGGCAACAACAAAAAAGAAGTTTGTTTCAATGAATGGACTACAATTTATATTGCTGCAGTGTACTGAAAAGAAACATGAAAACACAGAGCGTATCTTCATTTCAAAATACAGCAGATAAACCAGAGACAGCCCCAAATATTCTGGCCTACCTTGCATCCAGCAGCCAGGTAATGCTGACTACAAGCTAAAAGTCTCACGTGCTGTGTATCCACAGGTATGCACACAGGCCATACAGCATCCAAGACCCCGGCAGCATCTCTGTATAAAACTACACCGCGTATTCAGAGGACAGAGCTCTGTTCTGTGGGCAGGTATGGTCTTCTGCTGGTATCATTTCAACATTAAACTTTATCTTTCTGTGACCATCCGTGAGCCCATCAGTGTTATGATTTGTACATTTGACTACTGTTGTTTGTGTAAGGTGTGTTTATCTCCATGTTGTTCAACAGCCCCCCTGGGGCTGGACTGTGCCTGTCCTGGCAGTCTCAGCGCGGTGGGACAGCTTGGCCCATGGAAACATGGAAATGGGAGCCAAAACTGCTATTCCAAGCCGGCGTGCTGTAACACCTCAGGCTCATACAGAGCCTCAGGGCTCCAAAACGTATCTTTCTGGGATATCTTATGTGGTTTTTTTATTTTTAAACGGATCAGACATTTTTCTAACCAAGTTCTCCATTATTTCAGGATCTGCACACACTGGTAGAATTTGAGATGAAAACCAGCACCAACAGCTGTGGGAAGGCACATTTTACTTTCACCGCAGCCTTCTCACAAGGTAGCAAAACGATTTCTTCCACAAAACGTGGCCTCACGGGCATCCTTGTCCCGGGCACAGGGCATCCTTAGTCCCGAGGCACCACTCCTTGGATGCGCTGACCCCCAGCCCGGCCCGGCCCTGCGGACACACCTACCAGCGCCTCCTTGCCCACCGTGAGCACGGACGTGTAGGCCTCCAGGTACACCCTGCGGCACCGCCGCACCGCCTCCAGCCCCTTCACCGTGATGTCCTTGGCATCGCCCAGGCCCAGCCCGACCAGGTACAGCATGCTCGGGGGCGCGGCAGGGCCGCCTCCTGCCAGGGCCGGCGAGGGCAGGGAGCGGGGTCAGCCGGGGCACCGCGCCCGGGGGTCGGCCCGGGCCACACCTCCCCGTATCCCGGCTCCCAGCTCCCACCTCCCCGTATCCCGGCTCCCACCTCCCAGCTCCCACCTCCCCGTATCCCAGCTCCCAGCTCCCCGCGTCCCGCTCCCGGCTCGCTCGGCGGGGGCGCGGGGGCCGCCGGGAGTTGTAGTGCGGGGCCATGGCCGCGGGCGGGCCCG
>VWZF01000744.1:267498-317651 GCA_013396755.1 Sclerurus mexicanus
GGCCCGCAGCCGGGGTCGCCTCGGGACAGCCCGGGCTGCGCCCCGGCCGAGCCGCCCGTGCCGAGCCGGGCAGGCCTGGCGCTCCTCCGAAGGGCTTCCATTGCCGGGGAGCCCGGCGCTGCCGCCACACGGGCCCAGCGAGGCGTGCCGGGCACTGGTGCCGTGCGGGCGGACAGCCCCGGCCGCGGGCCGGCGGGGGCTCCGTGTGTTGTCTTGGGAGGTTTCGGAGCGGAGTCTCCTTTAGTGCAGGCTCTCAAGGTGGAGGTAATCCTATTGCACCTGCTGCAGCCCGCGTGGAGTCTCGGCTCGTGAGAGGCGCAGGGCCTGTGCCTCGTGGTTGTGGCGGCACTCGGCCTGGGTGTGGTGGGAGAATTAAAATGCTGTTAAACCCTGGCAGTGGATCAGAATCTGGGGGGTGATTTTTTTTTTTGTTTTGTTTTTATTATTAGTGTTTCTTTGTTGTAAACTAAGGTTTGATGATATTACATTGAAGCTTAACAAAATGCGTGGTCTTGGCTGTCGCTCATACAAATGCGATGCGTATGACGCTTTAGATGTTTCTAGGAGAAAAAAGTATGCCTGGAAATATGAAAATGCAAAAGGAAATTAACTTTTTTGTAATTCGCATTTAATTTTATTATCAGTTGTTTGGTGAGGAACAAATAATTCATTTGCTAAAATGTGAACACGGGGAAAAAGTCCTTTTAAGACCACAGTTGTCTGAATTAATGCTAGTTTGGGAAAGCCATTGCATTTAGTCCTAGCAAAACAAGGTTACATGCTAACCAGAATTATAGTCCTGCACTGAGAACTTGGGTATGAAAAATCTGAAATTTGAAAAGGGTTTTTTTTTTCTCTTTACCTTCCCACTGCCCTTCAAGAAGAGCAAAGCATGGTATAAACCAAGGTTGNGCGGGGCCATGGCCGCGGGCGGGCCCGGCCCGGGCGGGGTCCCGGTCGTGGTCCCGGCCGTGCCGCTCGCCAGCGGCCGCAGCATCCCGGTGCTGGGGCTCGGTAAGTNTCTAGGAGAAAAAAGTATGCCTGGAAATATGAAAATGCAAAAGGAAATTAACTTTTTTGTAATTCGCATTTAATTTTATTATCAGTTGTTTGGTGAGGAACAAATAATTCATTTGCTAAAATGTGAACACGGGGAAAAAGTCCTTTTAAGACCACAGTTGTCTGAATTAATGCTAGTTTGGGAAAGCCATTGCATTTAGTCCTAGCAAAACAAGGTTACATGCTAACCAGAATTATAGTCCTGCACTGAGAACTTGGGTATGAAAAATCTGAAATTTGAAAAGGGTTTTTTTTTTCTCTTTACCTTCCCACTGCCCTTCAAGAAGAGCAAAGCATGGTATAAACCAAGGTTGGCTTGCAGCAGAATGCGCCTTTTAGGTTGGATATAGAAATGTCAGGTTTATACTATCTGGAATTCCAAATCCATCTCATTACTGGATTTGCTAATTGTTCAAAAGGGTCAAACTATTAAATTACTGAAGGCCGTTTTCCAAGTCAGCATAGGCCCATGTGAGCAGAGGAGGATTAATAACTAATTCTGTGGTGCCAGAGCCCTGCCCCTGCTGGAGCATCGCAGGTGAAGAGACCATGAACTCCCCCAAAAGAGGAGCTGTAGCAGAGCACCTGGAAGGTGTGCCACAAAGAGGCAAACACCTAAAGACCATTGCATACTTGACTAGAGCATTCTGAGTTTCTTGGAATAATTGCCTTTTTATATAGTTGATATTAATTAGTTTTTAAGTCTTGTTAAAGAAAGGAGTTAATTTCTTTCTTGGTTAAAACTTCCTATTCCTTTGAAAATGGTATCTGAGCCTCTCTTTCTGTCTCTTCTTAAGAATTTTTCCAGAAACCTTCTTGATTCATAAAATATTCTAAAACATGAATACACTTCCCAGTCAGTCTTTCGTGATGCCATTTTATCATGGGTCTATTCAATATCTCAGATTTTTTTACATAAACATACTCACAGGCATTGGGTTCTGTGTGACACTGGAGTTAATCAGTCTCACAAATAAGGAGCTAAGCTGTAAAATAAAATTGCCCTTGTGCTCTCTTTGTCTTTATCCTATGAATGTGAACTGACTTCAGAGCAATTATTTAGGATTTTCCTGAGTATGAAGGAGGGGAAAATTAGAACTGTGGATTTTAGAGTGCATTAAGCCACTTAAGTCAATAGTAGTTGGTTTATGATTTTAATAGGGCTGGGTTTTTATCCAAAAACACTAAGCAGATAAAGCTTGTAATGCTTGTTTTGAAGTACTCAAAGTGATTTGAGCTGCACGTAATAAAAAGTCTGAGCAACTCATCATCAGAAGGCAAAAGTTAAAAAAAGAATATTAGAAGTCTACAAAATGTTGTTAATGTGTTTTTGTGCATGCATATGTTCATAAACATGATGTGTTTAGCCAATGTATGAGTTTAATATTTTAATACCTGATAACCTTAAGAATACTTGATGCAGCTGTCCCTTATACAGTCACTATGTATTGTGCAAAAATGACCTATGTTGTTCAGAATTCCTGGGATTTTCCCCTTTTGCTAGTTCAGGGTTTTTTTTGTGGTGGTGGTTTTTGTTGTTTTTTTTTTGAGGGGTTGGTTGGTTCTTTTAACTTGTAACGCTTTTTGCCAATTTAGTTCACTTGGAGATTTTTTATAAAATTTAAGAAAACATAATATAAATAGTCTTTTTTAGAGAATGGACTTGGGTGTCTTCTGTCTGTTGTTTCTATAAGCTGAACTGTGTTTCAGACCATATGCAGAATAGATTTTTTTACTGGAAGTTGTAATATTTCTTAGGTTATGGGAAGAATAAATACTAAAGTAGATAGAAAGACTCCTTTATACTCTGCACCCAAAAGCTGCTGCTAAGCTGCTGTCCTTTCGCTGTCTTGGTAAGTCCTGAGTCATGGATTGTTTAACCTGAATTCAAACAACAGTAGATAGATAGTGGCATATGTAAGAATCAAGTTTGAATTTTTCTGGCCCAATAACTTGTGTCAGATATGGCTTTCAGGGAGCTCTTCTTGACTTACAGTAGTAGTGGTGCCATGAACAGCAGGATTTGGTTCATTGACTTCACTTATCTATTCTTATTGTGCTATAGTAACACTAGCCGTATTGCTTTATACATTCTGCAGATCTTTGAGGACCTTGTAATAGATAGGAACCAGTCTGGTAATTTTAAAAAATCCTTAATACCTGCTGCAAAAAACTGACAATTTAAGAAAAGAACCAGGGAAAAAAAATTTCAAGACTTGCCACCCTTGCATTTGTGGTCAAATTATAAATACCACGATATGCAGCCTAATACAATGGGTGTTCTCAGCTAACTACTTTTTTCCATATCAATGATTTATTTTTGTTACAGACTTAGTGCATTAACTAATGTTTGCAGTGCAGAAACTTGGCTATAAAGTAGAGGAGAACTTTCTTCAATGAGGATGCATTTTCTGCAGGATTTGAGATTTGTTTGTTTGTCATTTCTTATTCCTCTAAGCATGCAGACATAATTATTATGTGTTCCCTCAAAGACAACTTTCATAGATATGTGTGTTGCTTCTATTGCTGGATAATCTTTCTAAAAGCTTCAGAGAGATAAATATCTTTTAAGATGGTTTCAACTATCCAGTTGTGTCAACTGGAAGGCGGCTCAGATAGGTGTGCAAGTCGTTTCCAAGTGATGAAACCCCTTTTGTAGTAGCTGGGAGCTGAAGTAGGAGACAGGTAACATGCTTCTTGGCCAGAACATGTTACTCGAGAGACTGCAACAGCAGCCAAGGATAGCATTCTGCCAAAAATTCCTCTTCTTTATGTTCAAGCTTCAGTTATCAAAAGGTATTTGTGGTGGTGTTTTTTCAGTTGAGTTTACTTTTTTTAAGTGGGTTTCCATGCCACAGCTGCTTTGGCCTCCATATTTGTACAGGAGAAGTTCAATAAGTTGGTCAAGGTTCGATGCAAAAGGAGAGAGGAGGGGAAGGAGGTTAAGTGGTCTTTCATTAGGTTACCATTTTCTTTCTGGGGCTCTGCACTCTCTTACACAAACTGTTCTTAGTGAGGAGGACCCATTTCCATGAAAATTTCCAGTAAGGTTAATTTTTACTTCAGAGAAGGCCACAGAGCATGGAAAAATTTATGTTCAATCTGAAGGGTTGCTTGGAATAACATGCCAAATTCTGTACATGCAAAATTCCATATTTACTTATATGAATATTCATACTGTGTTTTATCTGTCTTGTGCCCAGCAGAAAGGCAAGTCTACTAGCAATGGTAAAACAAGCTGACTTTACTCAGACACAACCGATTATAAGGCAACCCACCTTTGTGTTAGAAATACGTTGTATAGCTGAAGTTTTAATAAAAAATATAAATAATCTACCTATTGTTTATTGCATGATTATAAAAACTGTTGATAACTTTATGTTTCATATGGCTTAATTCTAACAGTTGTATTAGCCACTATTATTCATGTGCAGAGGGTCAGGCATGTTCATGGTCAATTTTCATTACAAAGGCTGCTTTCAACTGGAGTAGGCTTAAGTCTAAAATGAATTGGCATTTTGGCCCTAATATTTGTATCAAGTGTAAAGCTATGCCCCAGAGAGTACATTACCTCATAATGGCTTTAGGATGCTTCAGAAAATGGATACATTCACTATGTTGCTAATAAGATAGGTATAATTTATTTCCATGTTTTTAAGACTTTGTTAGTGTTTTAGAAATACAGGGTAAATAACTGATATAAAATGTGACATTTTTGAAGTTGATGTAGTTACACTTTTTTATAGGAGCTGCATTTATCTGAGAATCAGGTACTTGATGAGCCTTTGGTCTATAGTAGAAAATTACATTTTCTTACATTGTCTTAACTGTAGGTTACTCGGTGCTTATCTAAAGCAGCATCCTCAAAAATGGATCACTTGTCAAAATGGTGCACACAGTATCATCCCCAGCAGGCTTGGAAGAAAAATTAATTCAGTTTGAACTATTCATGCTTACTTCTGCTACGTAGGAAACCCCCACTTAGAAGTCTTTTGTTAAAAGTCTGAGGGGTGAAAATGCTACCCTTTAAAGCATTTGATTATAATTCAGTAGCATGAAGGCTTTTCTTCCTGTGACTGAAATATTAGGAAGCTTTTTCGAGGTCATGTGCTGAATGGTTGACATCTCTTAAGGCTTGTTTTGGCACTTTGTATTGAAACCCTCTTCGCACCGTTGATATGGTAGTTCCAGTCCCGTTAGAAGAGGGGTTTGTTTGGTGTGTTTTTACTTGTTTGTATTTGTTGTTTTGTTGGGTTTTTTTTAGAGACAGTCCTGATTAAATTCAGGTGGGTTGGTCAAATAGCCAGTGATTTCCTGACAAGATGTGCTGGTGACTCCAAAAATTCATGGACTATTTTTGTGTAAAGTTGCTTTCTATGTAATCCTTGGCACAGCTAGAATTAATAACAACTTGATGAGACAAAAGGTTCTCTAATGATCCGCTCCTACTAAAGTATAAAATTAATTGCATGCTTACTTGGGAGGGGGCATAAGGACAGGGAGTCATCCTAAATGAAGGAATCAAGTCTTTATACTCATTGTGCCTTACCTGTGACACACACAGTGAGTATTTTATTAGCAGTAATAATGCTCTTTACAGAAAGTTGTTCAAGAATGGACAGTGTCATTAAGCTAGGTACTGCAGCTGGGAAAGCAGTGAGGTACTGCTCTGGGAAGCTTCTACTCAAACAGCCAAAGCCTGGGAAGAATAAAAATCAATCCCAATAAATAATATGATGTGGATTAACTTACAGCACTAGTAGCTTGCTTAAATTGTGTTTTTACTGCATTTATCAGTGTGTTGCACTGCTACGATGGTAAACTACTACACACAGACACACACAGAATCCCTCCATAGTCAAGGGAAACCATTAAAATATCTCTGTCCTCATTTCAGTGTGTTTCATAGATAATATTCCTGACACTCTATTGTACCTTTACCTGAGTAAATATGTCTTAAAAGTAAAATTTTCCTGATTTTTAAATTGCTGGTTGCATTAAGACATTGCATCATTTGCATTGCAACCTCTCAAGACTCCTTGTATTGCTCCCACTTCTTCTCACAACAAATGGGACTTGCCTGGAGAACAGCAAAGAATCAGATTGCTCTATTTCCATTGCATCAGGTGGTGAGTTTTTTTAGTGAAAATGCTACATATATATCTTAAATCATAATGCTGAATGGAAATACTTTAACATTCCCTTCCATTAGCAATTTAGTTACCTATTTCTTAATCCTAGAGTCGCTCATATTCAACTTAGCTGTGGTCAAAAAAGACCCAGTCCTGGTGGGACTGGAATAAAATGAGATTTTGCTTTTCAATTCAATGGCAAAAGAGTCAAGCCTTTATTTCTGGTCATTTTCTGCTGTTACTGCCTTTTTTTTATTCATGGCTGTTGTTTCTTCATGGCTTTGGTTCTTAAGGAAATTTATGGAACAGTGGTCCTGATATCCAGACCTATGGCACTCTCCCCTATTAATCTTATCCCCTAATAAGAATCGGCTGTTTATTTCTTCTCTTTGTTTTATGTCTCAGCCTTTTTTTTTTTTTTTTNTTCTGTTGGGGCTTTGCTTCTCACCCATGGTTACCAAGTTGCCATAATAGCCTCTTGTGATGAACAAAATGCCACCTCTATAAATCTTTCTGTCTCAATTCATCCACTGTTTCAGTAGACCCGATCTTGAGAAGTTGTACTTGAGCTTTGAGGGCCTCCAGATATTTAACTTCTCTCCTGTACAAAATGTGGCCATATCCCAGGCAGCTGTGTGTTTGTAGGCAGTGGAACAAAGCATTATCCTCTCCCAACGTGACTAAACCTGATGAGCTCCTACCTTCCTTGTTTTCTTTGAACTTACATACTTCCAGCCTGGTGCTGTTTTATTCCTTAAAAATGACTGAATGCTGTACAAATATTGTTTTAAAGGCTACTCATAAATGCATCGTGGGCAAAATGCAGATTTTTATATTTTTGGTGGGGATTTTGTTTATATTCTGGCATGTGAACCATGATTTCATAGCAGAAAAATGGCTTGCGTTCTTGTGCTGGATTGTTTTTGGTAATCACCCAGTTGGTGATGTGATAAAGATGAATTTTAAGTGCCCTTCGCTAAATCTAAGTAATAAACCAATTTAGTTTTCTGTCATTATTTAATAATTAAAGCTTTTATCAGTATAAGCAGAGGCACTTCGTGTGTATGTTTTTAACTTAATTGCCATGAGAAGAACAAATCATTTGTAGGCAGTTTGAAATTAATAGAGAAGCAAACTCCAGTATATAGAACTTCTGTCTTTATCCATGTTTCTCTAATGTAGAAAAATTACACAAAACGTTGGGGGTGAGGGGAGGGAGGGAAGAAAGCTAAACTTTATCTTTCAACCTTCATGTAGCAGATTTTGGTCTTCATACCTTTTTTCCTTGCCAGAGCTCACTAGCATAGTTCTGGCAGCATTGAATCGTGATGTCACATGCTGCTGTAACCTACATCGCTGTAGTTCCTTATGCCTCCAGACAGGGAGAAAGGAGGTGCTAATTCCTAAACTTTCTTCAGTTTTAATGTTTATGCAAAGTACCTCCAGCATAGAGAGTAATACAAAATCCTTGTTATGGAGGAAGAGGGGAGAGGAAAAGGAAAGGCATCTTTGTGGCTTCACAGCAGTTTCATAACTGTAAGATCTGTTTCTCATTGTTAATGCCTGAATGGAAGTGCTGTGCATTCTAATGCGTAATGTTCTAGGGCTGAATGTGCAATGTGAGAGGAGGGGCTACAGGAAATGTTATTTGTCTTGGAAACCTTGAGAAAATGTGGTTTAAATTCTGAGATGATGTGGGGAAGAGTAAGCATTTAATCAGAACCATTCTTTATTGTTGAGCTGTAGTTCGCACTGGGGCAGCTGCATTGTGCCTGTCCTTCGAACTCCGCAGTGGGACATGGCGAGTCCCAGAGCTCGCAGCGTCACCTGACAGTGCAGAAGTAGGATCTGTCATGATTCACACCTGCACTTGTTCTGCACTCCAAGTGAAGGGCACTGTTTTGTCAAAAATTAGCCATCAGCTTGAATGTTGTCTTGAATTAGGATCTTACAGTGATAATTATTATATGTACATTTTCATTGCGTAAAGCTACGAGTCACTATAAATCACAGTTCTCTTTATAATTTTTCCTATAACATTATCTTTACAATATTTTAAGCGGTTTTGAATTATTGGTCTCATGTTCAATTACAGTTCTGAAATTTGCTGTCCCTCTACATACCTTTATGTTGGTTATGCTTAATCATAAATTATTTACATAACTTATTTTTAAGTCAACCTTTCACAGCAGGAATGATTATGGTAATGTCCTACTTAAGTACAGAGTATGGCCTTAATATTTTTTTCCTTTTGATCATGCTTTTTTGTGGAAGTTGTTTAGAAGAGGAAAAAATTGTCACAGGTCTGTGTCATTTATTGTGAATTATTTCCAAATGTCTAGTGTTGTTAATCAATTAATGTCATCCTTAACAGATAGAGTAGTTTATGGACATGTTTTAAAGGGAGAAAAATAAAGTTTTTGTTCAGTGTGTTTATTTACTGTACATAGTAAATATCCTTATTAGTTATGAAGTTAAAAGTTCTATCAAGGTATGGTAAGTACTGGAAGTAATTTCAATTGAGTTAACAAAGGAAATAGAATGAAAATAATTTAAAACTGGTTCACACCAGCAATTCTTCGTGCACTATTAACTGCTAAGATCTAGTCACAAAACATTATTCTGAGGAGAAAAGGTTTAGTGAACCCTAGAAATTGGATTTGATTTATGCCAGAAAATCTGCCTTTTCACTGCTTGAGATTTCTATGGAAGGAAGCCACAGTCTTTTACCAAATGGTTTCTAAGGTAACATCTTATAGCAGAGCATCTGAAACCAATTTGGTTGTTAATGAGAAATAGTTCTCATGGTGGTGGGAAAGTGTGGAGTGAAAGAAAAGGCTCTAAGATTTGGCACTCTCTCTGTAAAGGCATTTAAATAAATGTGTGCTGCTGCTCTGCTTATGAAATTTCTACATGAATTACACATTCGTAATTGCCTTTCAAAGGTGTAGGTCTCTTTCCAGGTTTTATTGATAAGTTCTTCATGATTAAAATATTTATATACTACAGCTGAATAATTTAAAGAGCTGGCACTTTTCCAGTGGAAATATCTTTGCTCCCACTGGAAAAAATATTTGTATTTTTTGGGTGGTATTGTATTTCTGCTGCCAGAAGTACATTAGTGGATTCGTGCCATATAATAGCAATAGCATCCCACTGATGTTAGCTGCTACTTGCAGACTTTCTGGGATTGTCTTGGAACACGTTCTGAGAAAGTTGCCCTGATACCTGCCTTCTTCTCTGGGGTTTTGACTATGCAAGTGGTAGGTCAGTGAACCAAAATGTATGGTTCTTTTACAGTAGATGATCTCAGTATCTTTTACAATCAGGGCCTCTTTGGGATGGAGGGAATAGAGTGCTCCTGTCAACAATGGCTCATTGCCATTTCTTCCTTCCTTTCAGGAAGAGAGAAAACTAGCAATTCTGGCTTCCCTTTCCCTGGATACATAATAAACACATAATGGCTCTCTCCTACCCTTTTGCCTTGAGGCAAGACTGTATTTTCCTGCATTTTCTTTCTTGGTGCCTGTGAGGACTTGCCTGAGTAGAATTCCAGAGTTTAAAATCATGCTTGCCTACTTTTTTTGCTCCTGTTCCTGAATTCTCTGAGTGTACTCTTGAGTTGCACAGAGGAAAAACAGTCCCAGAGTGACACCTTTACACTAAGCAATGGATCATATTTAGTAAACAAAAAAAACAAACAAATGAGAAACATTACCAAAGTAAAACTTACATACTAAAATATGTAAAATATCCATAATCCAGATAACTTTTACAGAGGCAAGAGAAACTTGCCTTAATTGACTGAGTTTGAGATAAACCTGTGTGCTGCTTTGATTCTGACCAATTACAGAACCATTGGTTATATAATGTGAGTCTGCTCGGTGCCTCTCTTATCACTGGTGTTGTCCTACCAGTTCTTCCAGAAGCCATCATCTCTATAGGCTGTATTCTCTCAAGGCAACTGTCCTATTTTATACACACATTGGGTGACAGTCTTGTACTCTGAATAAAATATCCAAGTTATTTTGTAAAATTAATTGTGATTAAATTTAGATCCCTTCACTTGAAATACTCTCTAGCCACCTTATGAAAATTGTAGAATGTAGTAACTTCATAGTGAGGTTGACTTTGATTTCACCTGTTGCAGAGCAACTGACCCGTCAAGGTAAAACTATGCCAAAATATGGCACTAAAAACACTTGAGTTCTAGTGCTGCGGTTATAGAAAGTTAGTGTCACATTTTCTGCTTGTGGAAGAGGAGCTCTAGGGATGGTGTTGGGGAACATAATAGAAAGCAAGAAAGACTCCAGGAGACAACTTCATGGAGAAGGTCTTTCTGATCATTTGTTGGTTGACTTGAACACAACTGTGATTTTTTTTTTTTTAAATTTTAATAAAGGCACTTATTAGATCAAATTCTTTTACTACTACTGATAAAGGTCTTTTTGCTTCATCCCTTGCCCGAAATTTAGTGTCTTTTCCCCTCTGGGAAGTTATTCAGCTTCATGAATAATCCTAAAACTGTAGTTTTGTTGTTTTGCCATTTAACAATATAAAATAGCTTGTGAGCAGATCATAGGAATATAGTTTGAGGAGGAGGATGTAAGACAGACAGCAAGTAAGGATTGTCTGTCTTTGAGCCATTCCATAGAACAGATGTGTGGTTTTGTGAATGGATTAGCAATAAACCTTTAAACGTATTATACGTTCATTTGCGCATTTTATGTTTTATCATCCAGTTTGCTTGTAGGGTAATTAGGAAATGAAACTATATCAACACCAAAACATTTTATGTATTCATTAGGTTGATATAAGGTTGAAATAGTAAAAATAAAAGTAAGAGAACCAGGTATTTCATGCCTATTATGGTGTCAGTATCATATATACACAATGAGTGTATAAACGTTGATAAAAGGATGTTTGAGCTTTTACTTTTGAGAGTTCTTAAGTGATTACGTGGAGATAAATCAGCAAAGGAATGGGCATTTTTGCAGGTGTGTTGTTTGTCAACTGTTGTAATTTAGTACTGGGTACTGATGTCAGAAGATCATTGATCTCTAATGTGACCTCTAAGTATTCTGGCTGTGATTTCACTAACAGGAACTTTTCTAATATTATTCCACTGACTGAATTCAAGTAGCCACAGTTATTCGTGTCACAGAATATTTTTGTATTTTCAGATAAATAATAGTTTCACATTTCACAAAGGACATGAAGACACCCTTTTCCACAAAGGGAGGGACAAAGCAGGGAGGGAAAGTAGGTCCTGGTTCTCTTTTGAAAAACTGTTGCAGCTTTGGATCTCCCTCTGTAGTTCTGCAGCTTCCGCGAAGGAGATCAGAAAGTTTAATGAGGCTGAGAGTCAGCTGAGATGGTGCATAAAGCTGGGACAGGGGTAGCATTTTGGTTTGTTAGTTGTTCTACCTTTTTGGTGGGGGCAAGGGGAGAGCTGTTGATTTTGTATTTTTGAGGGTTTGGGGAAGGTGTTGCTGATTGGGGTGCTGGGGGTTTTCCCCTGTAGCAACTGCATGGCAAACAGACATGTACCTTCCTAATAATCTTTGGAGATTTCTATGAGTTGTCAGAGCATGTTTTTCACCCCAGTTTTGATAGCAGATTCTTGTTATATAGTAGATTTCTTGGTATCTTGGTTCTTCAAGATACAAGAAAAGCGATGAGTAACTGTGGCAAAAGAACCATGTAACTAATTAAGCCTAGTTTTCAGTGCGTTTGTGTCCTTTGACCTACCCATATTTTCACTGCAGTATCTTTGTCCCTCACAACCACCAATTTTCACAAAATTCATAGGAATGTAATTATCTTGGTCGTCTTTGGATCTGGAAAATTTAGGTTAGTTCAGTCAGTGAGAGAGCAGTGCTATTTTCAAGGAAAACAAGTTAAAATACTAGCTAAAAATTAGGGAGCTTTTCCAAACCTCTTTGTATTTGACATAATTTCTTAAAAGGAATTCCTATTTTTATCAAAGAAATCTAGGGAAAAAAATAGTAATAAAATATTTTTAGAAACAGCAAGGGGGTGGAATGGGTGCTGGTTCATATTACTTTTAAATGCAAGATTGGATTTTGTCTTTAAATATACATGAGCAGTGTGAATTATATCTCTGTGAACAAAGGGTCATCCCAAACATGTAAGAATATTAATGTGTTGAAATAACATTAAGTTTGGATTTCTGATGTAAAAAAAGGAGAAATTTCAGTCATTCCAACTTCTTTTGTCATCCTGCATCTGTGAATTGTAACATATTTAACCTCATGAGTAAACACAAGAAAACTATGATTTCTAAAGTCTAGAAGCTGTTATGTTAGTAACATAATTAACTTATCAATCTGTTGTTTATGATTAAGTTGACTTGCAAAGTGGTAATATTAAATAATTGTTAAGATTTCTTTTTGATTACCGTTTAGTGCCCTGGGACTGTTGTAGTTCATTTGTAGGCATAGAAATTGAGATAATTCCCTCCAGACTGATCTTGCTGTCTTTATTTCGTGTGTAACAAGTGTGCATGCCATCCCTGAATGGGATACAATAACAGAATTATTCTGAATTTTCTTTCTTTTCCACTCTCTCCCTTTAAGTTAAAGGGTTAAATTAAAAAAAAAAGTTGTTTGTCCTAAATGTTCTTACTGAAATCCATTATGCATGAAAGGAGTCTGAGTCCATTTGCAAGACCTCTAAATGAACCCCATTCATTCTGTGCTTCAAAATGCCCATTCAGCCAGAAAGAGACACAATAGTTACAACCTCATTTATTTTGCACCAATACCATCATATTAGAAGTGAAGCATTTGTTATGAAAAAGTATAGTAATTTTTCTATGCTAGTTATATAATTCTTTACTAACATACCTTTAGGATTTGAATAATGTCAAATTGCATATCTATTCTTTGCCCATAATTGCAGTGTAGTAACATTGCAGTCATCTAAAATTTTTAAACATTCATGAAGATTTTGAAATAGAGATTTTGAAAATGGAAGTTGACTTAGCTTGACTTATTTTCATGTAAAAAAAGTTATAGAGACATCTGTTTCTAGTTGGCTCGGAAATTAAGCCAATTAGTTATCATAATTAGGGGGTATGGAAAAAAAGATTTAAAGTTTTGTCTTTTCAAGCATTAAAAGTTTGTTTACATTTGGAAGGTAAATGGCTTACAATATGCGTGTCAAAATGGTAGGAATTTAGTATTATAATTTCATCACTTTAAAATCCATGTAGGTAAGTCATGAATTCACTGCTCCACATTTTGTCTGTTTTAAACATAAAGTGGAAACAGCCCCACTGTGATGGGCAGAACGTCACGATCCTCAGGTGTCAGGGTGTCATATCAGACCATATTGTATTTTAGTTTGCACGACTTGGAGTGCTGAGCAAGACTCTGGTTTTCCATCTAGGGTTAGGAATGAGCAAAAATTGTCAGCATTTAAGAGAAGCTAGCTTGCCTTACAAGCAAGTGGGACTTTTGTACGTTCCCATCCTTGCGTGCATCGTTTAAAGGTGTGTGAGAATCCTGCAGCCTCCAATGGGCATTCCCCGGCTCGGGTTTGGGAGAACCTGCAGTGTTTCCATTTGTGGCCTTTCCCTGCCACGCAGGGTGGCCATTTGCTTGAGTTAATTTCATAGCGTGCAGGTAGTGTTTAGTGTCGAAATATTTCGAGGGAAAGAGAAAGTTTAGAGCAGATACAAATTTCACTTTATATTCTTCTTTGACCTGAAGTTCTTTGTTTATTTAGATTCAGCAGACCCTGGTGCTGTCAACTGTTCACGACTGTTCAGGGCCCTTTTGAAGTCAGTGAGGGAGCCATTTTCATGCCGACTGTTGTTTGTGGCACTGTGGCCTTTAAGTACTAATCATCAGCTTGGAAGGAGGTGACTTCGGTAGCTGACTGGAGCGGACTAAGCATTTCCTCCAACAAACTGTAGAAAATACTGTTTGCGGGAAGTGTGTGAGTGAGGGTGAATGGGTGAGGGGCTCACGGCAGGAAAAACAACTAACAGGAAAGCATAAGGAGAGACATCATCCTTCTTGCTCTCAACCAGTTCTTTATCTGACAGTCCTCCTGCTGGTTGCTTTTCCTGCTGAGTCTCCTCCTCCTTCCGTCCCCTTGCCATGCCAGATACACACGCAGTGAATACCTACGCAATGACAGTAACAGCACTTTGTCACTGAAACTCCCCGCGTGCCGCTCTGTAGCTCTTGTGTGGGATGCCATTGTATTGGTTACCACTGAGCTTGGCATTATGTGCATTGCACCTGCAGTACGGCCTGCTCTGGGATTGTGTAATGAAATAAGAGCTTGAAGCTACCAGGAGTTCAACAGAGTAAAGGTTTCAGGATATGTTTTTCACAAAGTAAATTGTTTTTAAAGTTGTTTGTGGGGTTTTTTTTAATATCTTCATCTGTAAATGTTATGCTTCTATGTGAAAATTAAGTGACATGTACTGATTTTCCACAATGCGTGAGTTTTCTCTGGATGATTTTCAGCCTGACTCCTTAAATTACTTCCTTACAGTTAAATGCCGTGGATACTTGATTTTGACAGAGTTATTTCCGATCAGCATCGATGTTGTCCCACTTCGTGTGTTTTTCCAGCTGTCAGTTCCCATTGTTTTTACTGTTGGGAAATGAAAATTGAATAAGAAGGGTCTGTGGCAATATACTAAAAAAAAAACCAGCAAAAATTAAGAAGAATGATAAATTATGTCCCTCGTAATTCACTGACACTTCACTTCTGCTTTTGTTTTTTAGGTACTTCCCACCAAGGTGGCTATTCCCACCATGCCGTGGTCCATGCATTACAAAAATGTGGCATTCGTCACATTGACACAGCAAAAAGGTACGGCTGTGAATCTCTCCTGCAGAAGGCCATCAAAGACAGTGATGTGGAGCGAGAGGACCTCTGGATAACTACCAAACTCTGGCATAGTGATTATGGCTATGAAAGCACAAAAAAGGCCTGCTTGGAGTCATGTGAAAGACTCGGTGTTGAATATCTCGGTATGAGTTTCTACATATAGATTGTTTATTGTGCCTTCCATGTGAGTACTTGCAAAGATGAATTAATTCCTGAAAAAAATTACATAGTACGGATAAATCACAGGAACCAAATTCTGCCTATACTTACATATCTGCAGGTTTCTTGTTCTGTTTCTTCTCTAGAAAGTTCACATGCATGCAATTGAGAGCAGAGTTTTTTCTTGTTAAAAATGTAAATATGTTTTGTAAAGGTATATTTCATTGTTAAATTACTTGAGAAACAACTATGTGAGTTTTATATATTTTGCTGAAAACACCCAAAACCTATGAAACAAGGATTCATAAACTTTACAATAATATATTGGCAACAGGGTGACAAAAATGCCTGTTTTTTCTGTGGTCTGTTTTCCTTTTGTCAAGGAATGGGAGTCCTTTCTAAAACTTATTTTGTAGTTTAAAATAACCATATATTCATAACTAACATTTATTGTTAAATGTATTAACATTTTAAAATTCTCAATGCTGCCTTTGGTTTGGTCTGTCTGATGCAATATATTTTGGGGAAAAATGTTAGAAGTATCTGCAAGACCTTAGAAAACGAAAACTAAATCTAACTAACACTGATGCACTTTCAAATTTACCCTGATCATAAATTTCTTGTAGTCAAAGATGTCATATTGTTACTCCCTTATTAGAGAGGCAAAGAGCTGCAATAATGATGACAATTAATTCTTTGCAAGAGGCAGTAGGAGGTACCTGATAAAAATAAACATCATACTTGCTTCTTCTTCCCTAGCTGGAACAATGAGAAGAAAGTGGAGGTAGAGGAAGATGAATTTAAAGTAATACTCTAAAGTAATGACACTGATGGAGGTTGTGTTTATGCTGATAATCAAGAGACAACTGACCTAATCATCAGACATTGCCTGTCAGTGTCCTGCAAACCTTCATTTTGTTTCTTTTCTCACCCTGTCCCTCTTTTAACAATAAACAAACTTTAATGAGGAAGTGAACAGCTTCAGTGAAGTGTTTTACTGAATTAGTAACATATAATATTAATGACAGCTGTGTGCTCTATTTTACTGGCTTTTTTTTTTGCTTGGGTACTTTGTAAGATGAACAGGGAAAAACTTGTATCTGTTTAAGACAGATACTTGTATTTACATTTTTTGCTTCCTTTTTTCTGGAAATGTATCCTTCACTTCCTCCACAGGTACAGAATAATGCAAAATGAATTAAATTTCTTTTTGTCTGTCCTATACAAATGCAGGTCACTGCAGTGAGGCTTTCATAAACCAAGTTTCAAACCCTGACTGTCTCCTTTAAACTGAGAAATAACACTATTCCTTCTCTCTGCTTGTTATTTTGTGTTTGCTTTCTTTTTTCTTCTGCTTGCTCTGGCACTGGTGCTGAATGTCGATGAGAGGAAAACTTGACTCACTTCCAAGAAGTCACTTTCAGTAATTCCATCTAGTACTGTAAGTTGGTTTTATTTTCTCAGGTAGTAGACTGATTGAAGTAGGTGCTCACACAAATACTGACTTTACATATTGCTGCTAAGCAAAAATACCTGAAGGAAGGAAAAGAATATCTGAGAGCCAGAAATGCAGTAATGCTGTCACCATGTGAATGAGTCTGTGGATTGGCATAAACAGAACTTTAGTTTGTGAGATGCGTTCAGATCTGAGACTTTTTTGCTCATATTAGTAAAACAAATTAAGGGAGCATTACAACTGTCTTGCAATTTGTCTCCGTACTAGATTTGTTCCTTTTCTTATTTTTGTTTTGTTGTTTCAATACCCTCGCCCATCTTCTCTCCTTCCTCGTATTTCTTCCACCGATGTTGAGATCTCTGAAGAATTTCTAAAGCTCTTCCCAAGCCACTTATTCTGCCATAGTGACCTAACCAATGTAGACTTCAGCTTGGTTTAACTTGACAGTTTGTGAAGTGTGATGGCTTTGGAAATACTTCACATGAAAGTTACTGATCTGTATATGAGGGTGGTGACTTCCACAAGAAGGACGGGATGGCAAGTGGAGCAACACTTTTGGCATTTGAGTTTAATCCCTGTTGGATCAAATTGACAATTTCTGTTAAGCACAGTGTGATCTGCACTGCTGAGAGAGATAGAGTTGAGTTCCATCTTTGGTGCTGTTTATGCTGGTGAACTAGACCCTTAGAGGAGGTACAATACCTGGGGTGTTTCATGGGGTTTGTGGAAAGTATCATGCCTTAGTTCTGTACCTCCTGTCTGAAGGCACTCAGCTGGAAGGTGCTACTGGAAGGATTTTTGAGCGAAATGGAGCAGTACCTTCAAGCATGAACTTTTCAGGTTTTTCAGTAATGCTTTAGAGTAAGAGCATCCTGTTGGAAATTGAGGCTTATCACAAGTCTAACAAAAGTAATTAGAATGCAGAAGATTAGTTTGAATATATGGTTATGAGCTTGTAGAACTAAGATCTTTTTTCATTCATATCTACATTTTGTGTCCCTTTTCTGCTGTACCATAGAGAGGATCTAAAATCCATGGCAAGAAGAGATCTGGTAATAACAGGACAATTTGTGCCCAAGATTGTTTTGGAAAGTAAATTCTCTATGTACAAGGATGCGTTAATGCTGGCATTTTTTCTGTGAAATAGTGATCAGAATGAATCAGAATTTCCTGATTTCATTCTATAATATTAACCAAATATGTGGGGATTCAGAGCATTTCTGTAAAGTTACATAGTTCATAAAGAAAACTGAAATATCCTAAATAATACATCTGTGATGTTAGACCTTTATCTTGGAGGGAAAGTTAGCAATTCAGAAGACTGCAGAAAGATTAAGCTGGAGAAGCCCTGACAACTAAATGTCCAGCTGAGCTCTTTGTTTCTGTTAATTTTCTTGAGGATCCTTATGGATTACATAGTCCATCTATACAGACCGAATTAGAGACCTGGGAAATAATCTCACAGGAATTAATAGATCTGTGCATTATTATATAGAATGCCACCTGTTGAAGCAGATGAACTGTTGAAAGCAGTCACAGCGTTTTAAGAGAAAAAGTGCTCCTTTTGAAATACTTGTGAAGCCTTTTCAACAAACAGTTTTCAGGCAAATGGTACCGGGAGTGCAGTGTTCCTGGATTTTTGTTTGAACTGCTAGATTACTTATCCATGACGTGCTGGAAATTTGTATTATTTGTGGGTAGTGGTTGTAACAGATAGTCTGCTCCTTGCATTTAATTAATGTGGTCTTCAACTAGCAGTCATCATAAACCAGTATGAAATGGCAGCAAATCTTACAGGTTTGGCAGTAGCAGAATACATTCCTCCAGATTTGGATCTAACCTCCGAAGTAATTTCTTGAATGTGATTGGTGGGTTACGGAATTCATAAACAATTTTATTTTCCTTTTGACTGTTCCGAGTTTGTCCCCTTCAGGCAAATCTGACCTATCACAAATCCCCAGCTGGAGCTGGACAAATGCACTCTCAGCAAATTCAGTGTCATCGCTGAATCACATGGAATGGGTGTATTACCATAATTCAGGTTCTGTATTGCTTCAAAACACTTTGGAGGTTTTTCACGTTGTTCTTTGTTTAATAGAACAAAACACAAAACAAAAACGATTGAGTGGGAGAGAAAAAGACAGCATCTCAATACTAAGTACAGTGACTATTGAGAAAAGGAGGGAAAATACCACTATTGCATTAAGATAGCTGGGAAACATTGAAAAATTGAAAAAAACCCTTTTGCTTTTAGGCGTGCTGTGTTCTTCGAAACTACATTTGTTTCAGTCAATTTTTTTAAATACTGTCTTAGGAATTTGAATAGAATTGCAAACTTTTATTTCCCACAACAACATGCTGTGGGCTTTTAAATGTGTAAAATGTCCGTGGACTTTTAATTTAAAAGGAACTGTGTTGATTGTAGGTGCTACAACCACTAAGAAGTAATAATTTTAAATGTATGTGTGAAAGCAGTGTTAGTTTTTTCCTGCAGCACTGTGCCTTGACATTTAAATGAACTTCAGGCCTTTGCTTACCACTGCACCATTACAGCTTGACTGTCTGTACAGGATGTTTTAAAAAGCTGTTAAATACAAAAATTGATTGTGAATGTTTGGAGGTTTTTTTCTTCTTCCTCAAGTGCATCCTGATACTGTGAATCATGGTGGATTTTTTGATTTAAGATTACTTTTAAAAAATATATGATTGGAGAGCATCTCAAGCTATTGATTAATCTTTCCCATGCTACAAAGCACAATCCCATCATTCTCAAGAGATAAAAACGTAGTCTGTTCTTAAAAATTTGCAGTGATAAAGTTACACATTTCTTGATTACTAGAACCTTAAGCTATTTCGATAAATTATTTAAAACTAATTTCTTGCCTCCAAAATGAATTAAAGAGTAGTTTTGTTCTCATAATCCCCCAGGAGGGGAAATATTTTAAGCAAAAGAAAGTATGTGTGGGTGTGGGGTGTGAATGTGTGTACAAATAAAGATGCAGTCATAGACTTTGGTTTGTGCAGGGCTTACTGTTTTTGTTGGCCTGCAGGTACCATGGAAAGTTTTCTAACAGATGCGGTAGAAGAAAGCAGATCCTGGCTGTGCCGGGAGTGCTTTACCCATGACTGGTACAAAGACTATTCTACTCTTTATCTATGAGATAGGGTACCTTTGCCCCACAGCTTTGGTGAACACTTCTTCCAGTCCAGCAGGACTGTACTTTGTGATCTAGTAGATGCTTTCTAGTCCTAAATGCATGTATTTGTAAATGTGAAGCGATTTTTATTTCAACAAAAAGCCTAAATTAAAATAAACCTAATAGGATGATATGGACATCACATACCTGGTAACATCACCTTTCTAAAATAAAGGACCAACAGCTAATCAGATTTGCACTGAAGACGCCCAAGACGCTAATACAGGGAAGGCTGATACATTGCACTTTTTTTAAATGCCCAAGGCCAGAGATCTTTCAGTTATCAAGTCTGTAAAGTCGTTCTTCTGAGAGGCTTCAGTTTCCTGGGCTGGTACAATGCATCTCTGTACGTGGAAATCCATGATGTAGCTATTTCTGTGAGCATTTGCAAACTGTGGTGTTTAACTGAATGGTCAGGCTTTTGGAGAAGTAGCGTTTGGTGAAATTCTGCTGAAGTTTGATTATTTTTGCTAAATTATGTGTTCCTGCATAGTTAAGCAGTTCTTGCTAATCTGGTTTGGAGAAGATAGCAAGCAGCAATTAAAGATACATAATTCCATTTTTATGTGAGGTAGGCATCAGACACCAGTAACTCACCTACTTATATGTGACATTTGCTTTATCCAAGCAAAAGGGTTTAAATTCAAACATGGCAGTCTCTATCTAGTAACTGCCATCTATGACATATAATTTGAATCAAAATACTTGATATTAGCATTTTCTGATGCTAATCCTTGGATTTATGTCTAATTTAGATCATTGAAAATTTTATTGGCAACAGAATTTGAGTAGTCCTGAGTTTTGATCATAACCTCACCAGATGCATTCATCAATATTATTTCCCAGTATTCGCTTTCAGTTAAATGTCACAGAAATTGGTATTTACTCCCATACCATTGGTATTTATTTTTAATAAATAAAAGTTCTTTTCTCAGAGCAATTGGAGAAGAAGTAATTATTCATAGATAGGTGATGAACAGGACTGCATGTAGAACTGGAAGTGGATTTTATGTATATAAGGGCAAAGAATGAGCAACTTTCTCTTTAAATGATGCAAATCCAGATGCTGCAGATCATTATATATGAGTGATATTTTCTTCTCTGAAGAATTGTATTTAAAAGTCTACTGGGTTATTGATATCAGAAAGTGTAAATTTAGCTTGTGATTTTTGTGATATATCCAAAATAATTTTCCTTGATACAGCTGTAATGTATTTCACTGTACAAAATTCTGTACTACTCTAAATAGATTTTTAATGCAAGTGCCGTAATCTCTGTAACAGTGTTGCAATGATGTGCCAAAATTTGAACTGGTGTGTTATAGAGAATTTCATGTTACCTTTTCCTCTTAAATTGAGGTTGAGTTTTTATTTTTAGAGGTGGTAAACTAGTATACCAGCACTCTGGAGTAATAATCATTAGTGTAGTCCTTAAATGTGAATAAAAAGAATTATTTTTCTTTTTTTTTTCCCACATTTTTTCATTATTCACAAAGCAGAGGATCTGTGTTTTCTCAAAGAGGTGCTGTAAATGAATGGAGTGATGTATGCAAAGAACAAAAAACTCTTCTCATTGCAAACAAGTCTGGTTTGTTTTTTTTGTTTGTTTCTTAACTCTGTATGTGGAATATTATAAAGTACAAAGAAAATGGTGTACATCTCCGTCATCCCTTTCTTTCCTTTTCCTGTTTTTTATCAGACTAATGTATGCAGCAAAGGCTAAAACCTGTTTGGCAGGAATGCCTGCAGTTACCTGTTTAATCTGCAGCTAGAATTTAAATGGTAATGTAATTGTTTTCCAAGTATCTCTTAAATTTCTCCTTCAGACTGTCTAGCAGTGTCTACAAACTTACAAAGGAGCTGTAGGTCCTGTCATTTTTGAAATTTAGATAATCTCATCTGGAACTCTGAGTCCAATACATGTATATTCCTCATTTTAACTTATGTGTAACTTCTGCTGCCCTTAGTTGTTAATGAGATGTCATAGAATTCATTTATTAAAACTAAATTATGTGTACAGTAATGATCATGGAGTAGGATTGGTATCTATTATGATGATACTGTATTAGGGGCCATTATGGAGGGGAAGTGCTGTTTCACAGTATTTGATATATTTATTTTTTGCACATTTTAATGAGCAGTCTGACTCTGTTTCTTTTTCAGATCTGTATTTAATGCACTGGCCTGATGCACACGTTCCTGGTAAAAGCAATCGAGAGGTTCGAGCTGAAACCTGGAGAGCGATGGAAGAGCTCTATGAGAAAGGTGACCTAACAACAAAAACCTATCTCAGCAGAAGGAATTACAGTGCACTTAGGGATTTAGGGAACTCATAGTGAGAGGTGTTCAAAAAGTAATTTGAACTGGATGCCCGTATTTCAGTGGAATTTGTGTGTGTAAGTTTTGAGAATCTCTTTGGAAATTGCAGCAATTCAGTTGCTTGTACGTAATACATTGTGACCTTCTGTCCATGAGATGAGTAATGGTGTGGATACTTCCTTGAGGAAATCTGCTGATTGCACTGCAGTGTATATGCTACTGCAGAACATAAACACTACAGAATACTTTTGTAATAACCTGCTCTGCTTTAAGTATAACTCATGCCACGTTCTACTTCTTTTAGATTTTTTTTTAATTGTATGATGCCATTTTCCAATTTATCCTGTATTGTGGTATTTTGTAGTTCCTTTTGTGTTTTAGAGAAGTTCAGCAAAAGGAAATGGCTACATGAGGAATACTCAACCGCAGATTCTTTGGTACTAACTTTTGGAAAAAAATATCAAAGAAGGGAGCTATTCACTCAAGTTCTGATAACTCAGTTTTAAAAAGTTTAAGAACTTCAGTTTATGTTCATAGCAATAGGAAGAGTAGACTGTAGATTTCAGAGAAGGGTCTTGCTCCTGAAGTATGCGGAATTACTAGAAGTGGTTATTACTTAAAAATGAGGGAACATCCTGTCATGCAGTTCTTGGGCCATGTGGACCACCCTGTTTACAACTTCAGAGAAGTTCCACAGAGGGAGAGATGACTTCTTGGATTAAGTAGTCTAACACTAACCCACAATTACTGAAATAGTAATTGTAGCAGGAGAGTTGTATGAAGGCAATTACAGGCTGTGTGTCACTGCCAACTTTATCAGAGCCATAAACCAACCTCTTCTCTTACACTTCAACCCTTTGTTTACTTTTGCTCTTCCTCTGGAAACACAGAAGCAAATTATCTTTGGTACATCTTTTGTTCTTGCTTTTTATATTAATTGTAGGGGGAGTTGCCAAAGCGTTTTCTGCCATGTAAGGCATCACAACATTTCAGTTTGTAAAGAAACTGACCTACTACTTCAAAGCATCAATGACTCTTATATTGAAAGATGGATTATTTCACAAGGTTATTTCATTTTTCCATTGTGCCTAGATATGCCATCTTAATTCGCTGCAAACAGATTGTATTTTTCACATTCTATTATTATTGCTATCCTATCAGCTTTTTTCTGCTTTTGCATGTGTCTTTGTGGTCTTTCCTGTCTTGCACAACTCTTTCTTTCTCTATATAACTTCCTGATGGGAAAGATTATGAGCTGTTCAGTGGTCTTCTAGGAAGGCACTGGAAATACTATCACTGGCCACACAAACGGAGGAAAAATTGCTTTTAATTTTTGTTTGTATGCATGATAACTCTTTACAGACATCCCCTGTTATAGTTATTTTTCCTGAAGTTGCATTTCTTCAACAGTTTTGTCAATTTGCATGTTGCTGCCCCCAGACCTTTTCTGAATTTAAGCATTCTGTTGACTCACGATCCAGTTAGCTGAGCGTAAGTTTTCCAGCTCTGGTTGCCTGAATGACCTCAGTTAGATCATATACAAGAGAGGGAAAATTTAATAGTCTGGTTGAATCAAGTGCCTTACAACATTAACTTCCACTCTTTTGCTTTAGGGGTTGCAGGCTCTGGATGTCCTGACCATAAGTATGTGTTAGTGAAATGACACACAGACGTTAACCACTCTGAAGCTGGAAATGCAATGATTCCTGAGCAAAACGTTAAATAATTTGTTTGCATGGTTAACCACTAGATTTTCCACTCAAGATTAAACACTTGCTGCATATCTTTGTGACTTGCTATGTGTTATGTGAGCGACATGTTCACCTTAGTGTGGATTGAATGTAGGATTTGGTCAAAATCCTTACTGGAGGAAAAGTATAAAATCGTCATTTATTGGGGGAAAAAATTCCAATTTTGTTGGAGGGGGGAAAAGTTATCAGTTCTTTACTACACAGGTGAGTTCTTTGTCTTCTCTGAACTTGACACTTTTTCCTGTTTGCAAATCTGTTACTTTTTTTTAGAAGTGTTTATTCTGCAAAAAAAATTAGTAGAAACTAAATGCTTCACATTTAAGTATTGACTATTTAAAAAAGTAATGTGCTTCTGCGGGCAGTTCACAAAGGTAATATTGAAATGATTCACCTTACTAATGGGTTTAGCAATTAACTGTGTCTACACAGAAGATTGTCTGAAAGTGTAGAGAAAAACCACTATTCTCTGTAGAAAACAAATTGGTTTGTGTTGTGGAACTGTTAATGCATTTGTATTACAGAACTGTCTGCAAGAGACTTATGAGGTGGTTAAAAGGTGTCAGTGTTGACCTAAGTCTTTGATCTGGCTGAATTTAACAAGATTTTGTTTAATTGCTTCTCTGTATTGACAGATAGTTTGAGTGCAGATATTTGTAAATCTCCTTCTTCAACTTGAATTTAAATCCAGGTTAATATTTATTCTGCAAAATTCCACTTACTTGGGACAAGAAACATTTTAAAGTAATGTAAATTACTAATAATCAATTGTTATTATCCTAGGAGGAGAGTAAATAAACTACTAGTACTCCAGTCTGTAACAGTCTTTAATGCAGGGGTTTTTTAAAGGTTACGTAAAGTTTTAGATTGATCACATTGGTCAGAAGTGGATACAAGAAAAATACCAACTACATCTACATTCATAGCTTTGAGAGAATTTTTTTTAGCTCACGTCTACAAAGACAAATTCAACCAGGTTCTTGTGAGAGCCAGCACACAAATGCTGCTGTAACACAACTTCCAGGGCTTCTGGCCTCAAGCATCTTCCCACCCAGCTGAGGAGAGACCAGAGGTTCTGGGTCTCTGTGCCTGGCCGGGTCACTGTGCCCCCAGATAATATAAACTTTGTGTGACAACTTGGAAAAAATCTGAATATTCGTCAAAATTGTTAAATATTTTAGGAAGCAGAAAACTTGCATAAAAAATTAAACAAAACTCCTTGTATTGTAATGAGTCCGGTTTTTGTAAACTCCTAAGTACCTCTGATTGTAGAAGATTCATTTTTGCAGCTTTCTTGTTATTTGAATGCAGCAGGTGCCAATGAAATTGGTGTGTAATCCGGTAGATGTGCATTCACTGAGATACGTGGGCATCCTTAAGTTGACTGTTTGTTAATCCGTGCTTACTAATGATTTCTATATACACTCCTAATGAAGGTTTGGAGTTGAGCTGTAACATCAGAATATTACCATAAATGAAATTAATAGACTCAGGTGGCAAGAGAGATCCTCTATTATCACTGAAAAATCCCCACTCTGGCTTACCACCATACTGGGTTTGTATTTCATCAAAAGGAATGTGAGATTAGCCATTTTTGAAAGACTCTCTTGTCCTGATATGATTTGAGCTGGAAATATGAACGATTTAAAATGAGAATCTGAATAGTATTTGTAAGGGATCTGGTTATCCTCCCCAGTTGATTACTTACTGTACTGAAGTTTTGGGCTGCATTCCTTGCATCCAGTGTACTTCAGAAAGTAAACTGAATCTGATTACTGCCTCAAGGCTGGAGTCTTAGAACAACTTGGAAGAAGTTTAAATGTTTTAGCACTCTCACCCTTGTGCTTGAATCCACTCTTCAATTGCCTAAGGCAACTGAGCCACAAGATCTCACTTTAGGTTAAGAAAAATTTCCCAGAATGCTGAGCATTTTTCTTGAGATTTTTCATGAGGGAGACCATGACCATGCTCAAAAACACTCATAAGGATTCTAAAGCCAGTGTTGTCTTTTACTGTAACAGTATGACTTAGTACATTAATTACCTATGTTAAAATAACACACCCGGAAAGTTTTACCCACTTCACATGTTTTAATCCCTCCGAGTTGCACGTGAAACATGATCCTGTGTCTTTCTGTTCTGCCCCCAATCTACAGAATCTTTGGCTAAACATGCTGATCTTTTCAGTAGGTTTCTTAGAGTCCATTAAATGTTCTACCAGCATCTTTCCCTCTTTAACCTGAAATTTGTATGTTTTTACCATCTATCCTCTCTTCCCTACAAAGGTAGGGTTATACTTTTAATTTACTTTTGTAGTATTTCTGTTACACGGCCAGAACCTAGTCATTAAATTTGAATTTTCCCTTAATATCTTTCCAGGGGAAAATGTCATACCAAAAGTATATTAGAATGTTTATTGATCATACTGATGAATTATAACACTGCTTGATTCACGAGACATTCACATGCTGATTAAGAAAGAATTCAGTGAAGAGATTTCTATTTTGTCTTACAGTCTGTTGCCTTTCATGTGTCTTCAGACCTGGGATTTGCATGCCTTTAGGCCTTGCTTCCAGAGGGAATTGTGTCATCTCTTATTCTAGTTTGGGGATCAGAATTCAGCACCTGATCTTGGTAGTCAGCCCAACGGGTCAGAAGATTTTTCTAATGAACAAGCTCCTGAGGAACCTTCACTGATCAGCCATTGCACCTTCTTTATATTGAGAGTTAGGAATGGGGGAAAAGAACTATTATTTTCTTTACTGGATTTAGAATTTTAGTAGGTATGTGAAAGTATAGGATAAAGGCAGAGAATTTGTTTAATAGCCTGCATACATGTGTTCCTTTAAAGGGCTATGGGATAAACAGTGCTGAGGGAAAAGGGAGGAAAAAAATTCTAAAAGTTGGTCAGTGAGACGTTTGTGTATAATAACTGGTTATTTTTGTTGTAGCAGCTGAAATCAAATAGGATTCTTGTAATATCAAGGCTATGGTTTGAATTTTTGTGGTCTCAGAATTGTAATTTTGTGGAATTATCTTCTCCAATACTTCAGAACAGGGGCCAGGCTCCCTACAGAATCCATTCCAAGATACATACATTGAGTCATATGTTCCCTTGGCAGCTGCAGCATTCTTGTATAGGCATTTGTCGGCTGGCAGATGAAAGCCATGTGGCAAGCTGCTTTGACATCATGAATAGTCATTATGTGTGCTCACTGGTAATTGGTCTGTTCCTAGCAAAATGACCCTTTCCATATGCAGTGTCTTTAATGACCCTGATTTTGGTATTGTGGCTAGCCCATCATCTTGGCAAGCTTTTCATACACACATGCACATGATTACTCATCCCTCTATCTAAAAATGCTGGAAAGAATGATGGCTTCCAGTCAGCTTTTGCCTGAAGTTGGCAAGAGTAGTAACATATTGGTTGTTCTGGCTTCAGATCACACTGGGACTCACTGCCATTTTACTAAAATTGTTTATCTTTTTAGTGTTTAGTTAGCAGTGCAGCTTATGCTGAACGTGAAATATTCTTGCTTGCACCAGAAATTCCTTAATGTGTTACCAGACATTTTTGTTATGATGATGTGTATGATTTGAAGGGAGTCTCAGAAAGTAACAGAAATTGTTTAGCCCAGTGATTAAGGCTGTGTTACTATGGTCTTGGAAAAAGGTTGTTTTGCTTAGTTCCAAGTGAGAGAAGAAATCTAACCAACCTTAATAATATTCTTGTCCTCCTCATTGTTGGGCATAGACCAGCTCGGTTATTGTCTTTTCTTCCTCCATTTTTTATCTGTTCTTAAAAGTATGAGTGAGGGTTCAGTGAACCAAATACAGTTTTTTGTGCAGGTGGCACAGATTTCTAGAATATCCTTTGCTAAGTGACATATTCTGTTCTTACTCTACTGAAAAATTACTTTAAATCTATGTGTATTTTCAAATGATGAACAGCTGACAATTCAAACTGTTACAGCTCCACAAAATATTTGCCTCGAGAGTGCTTATGTTGGTAAAAGTCATATGTGAATGTGTGTTCATAAGTTGCACTAAAATTCTAAGAGGTAAAAGCACGTAACTAATTTGCCTAGCAACACTTTTTCTCATTGTGGAGAGTATTCTGTCTGTACACATGAAGACGTCTCTTGAGCTTGTTATTATCAGAAACACAGTTCAGAGATGTGTTTTCATGGGTTGGAGGTGGTTGCAGTTGGTGAGGATGTTGGTTGCACCACACCCTGTTGATCAGATAAGACAGCAATAAAGATGTATGCTACACCTATTTATGTTAAAGATCATAAAGAAATCTTCATCATTTTCAATATCTTATTTAGAAATAAGAAAGTACAATAGAAAAACTCCATTTGGTGCAGAAGTATAAAAGTGGGAGTGAATCTAGACTTGCATTAATGTCTATGCTCATTTGTTTTGCTCCTTTTTCTTTCTTAATGTTAAGTACTTCATGGGTAATTCTAAATGTGAAAATAAGCCCTCAAAGAACATTGTTTCATGATTTGTTGCAGAGTATGGGTTGAGCCTTTTCTACTAGCAAGCAAATCCTTTTTGTCAAAACTGTAAATAAGCAAGCTAAGCAAAAAGCTTTAAAGCAAATGTACACGTTTATGTACCCACACAGAAGTGCCTAGAGGTCCCAGTGTGAACACTAGAACTCTTGTGAAGAAGGCAGTGTTGAAATACCTTTCAAAAGAAAGTACTTGTCCAAAATAACTTTTTGTCTCAATAAATATTCATGATTTGGGGAAAAGGCATAATTTGTCTGTTCTGCATATGTTGAACTAAAGCCTTAGATTTTTAGCTATTATAAATCAGTATTCCTTTATTGACATCAGTTAGGTTGCTGGTATTCATACCAGTTGGGAATCATTATGCCTTCTGATATGGAGATCCAAAAAGTATCCCAGTTCAGGAAACTGTGCCATCATAGTTACAGAGGGGGATGAACTGTTTAGAATCTTAACTACATGCTCTCTGTAATATTTCCAAAGTGCTGCGTATTCCAAGAGCCTGTAGGCACGTAGCTGAGTTGCTGATAATTTGGTCACGTTTTGAGCAACCAGGCTCAGAGGCAGCATACATTAAGCCAGTATTGCTGCATTATCCTCTTTAGTTAGACATTTAAAAATTGTGTAAACTGAATGTTTGTAATGAGTTTTCAGTCACAAATGTTGACAATTTGACTTCTATTCACGCCTGCTCTCCTTTTGTCCTCGCAGTTTATCATGGTTCCCAGGTGAGCATAGCAGGAGTAATGATCACAGAATTGTAGTAGCAGAAAAGTAATTTTAAAGCAGATAAGCACCTCTGCTGTGGCAATGGATAGGCTAAAAAAAATCCTTTGGGGGAGGAAGTACGGTTTCTGTGTTTTCAGTTTTGCCACAGTGTTCCTGTGTGTCTCAGACAGGGCACTCAGCCTTTTGGAGTCTGTGTATTTTAGCCTGCGAAATGAGAACAAGTGTTACTTCATAGATTTAGAAGTTAATTCCTTATTGATTCTGTCTAAGCATGGTCTGCGTTATTTATCGAGGTTTTGGCTTTCAGTCTGCATGTGGGGTGCACTCAGTCCACAGCTTTGATTTAGCAAATTGTGCTGAAATCAAATCTTGTATGGTTTCTATGAGTAACGTGGTTTACTCCCAGAGAAGATCTTAGGGTGCCTATCAGAGAGAACGTGGACCTTTCCAACCTGTGTAACCTCCATTAATGAAGTTACAGTTACTGCAGTTGACCTCTTGTGAAAAGTAGATCCATTTGTGTTTTTATTCTGTGGCCTGAATAGAAGATAAAACAGAATGGGCACTGTTCACTGGACGTGGGAATTCTCCCTTGCTCTGACTCATGTAGAGCAGCAGGGAGGGGGAGGAAAACGGGCTCCACAAACCTGGTATCCAGTTTTGTAATTTAAAAAACCTTTTTGATCTGAACTTTGTACATTTAATATTCCAGAGGGTATTGAGAAGTTTGATAAAAGTCCATAGTAGTGCTAGAGAAAGATAAGGCTCACTATTGTACTAAAGCGGTGTTTGGTGCCAAGACAGTATATTTGTGCTTTTTTTTGTTGGAAGAGTAACAGTGCCCGTCCAACTTTTTATAATTTCATATTATTCAGATTAAAGGAAAAATGAGCCAGTCATTCTCTAGGTTGCCATAAAAAATACTTTAAGCTTAGTATGCAGCTATATTGCAAACCAGTGCTTTGCAGCAGATGGGAGAAATAGTGTGGTAAAATTACCAGTGGGGTGGAGGCCAAGATTTTTTTTGTGTAGAATAGAAAAGATCCTTACTGTTTTTCCTGTTATATTCAGTCATTATTCTGCCAGTATGTTTTCTGATGTGTGTTGCAGAGTTTCATGATAGGTTTTCAAAGCTGGATGACATTTTCTGTTCCCCCGTTGTGGTCAGTCAGTTTTTAGCATGCATAGGCGTTGCCAAGATTTTCTTCGAGCCTGCGAAGTCAGAGTGGAAAGGAGTAGGACAAAGCCTCAGTAAGCTTTGGGAGCTAATGGGGAATTGCAAACTCTTTGTTTATTGCACCTGGCAGTTGCTCAAAATCTGCTTCCTAGGGGCCAGACCACTCATTTCCTCAAGCAGATAAGGAGGATGATTTCTCTCCCTGAGTCAAAGCTCTGTGACTTTGTAAATAAGACAGTGTAAATGTATATTTTAAGGGTACTTTCTAGAGGGATTGTAGCTAGTACGTTGCAAACTTTTATCTCAGGAAGCCTGGACTTTAGGACTAGTTAAACTGGTTAAGCTAAATAGAAGTATACACTTAAAAACCACATGCTATCACAACGGCTAAGATGTTAATTGTGCCTCAACTGTCTGAAATGAGATTTTTAAGTATACTAAACAGGTATTAAATTGAAAACAGCAAATGCCTGCCCCCCTCCTCAAGAGCATTCCAGTGGTTTTGAGATCCATGGCAGAAACTGGGGAACTTGCCTCTGTGTGAGCTCTGTGAGAGATGAAATGTAGGGAAATGTGCCCCCCCTCCCACACACACACTCCCTCCAGGTTATTTCAAGGCAGTGAGTTGGGATGCTTTTATGCGAGTTTCTCAGTATGTAGCGTTTTTTTATCTGCTGTTGATGTGATTTCACAGATCTCGTTTGATACATGTAGTCCCAAGTGTCCGTCTGTCAGATAAGGCCCAGGAGCGGACCAGACCTTCATTTTCTTGTCCATCTTTTCTTAAATCTTCATGCTTAAGAATTAATCCAGCAGATGTAAATGTGGAAATAATTCGGTGTAATCTTCTGCTTTAAGACAGTCTTTCTTGGACAATGCTGAGCAACTGTGTTAATCTTCCATCAGGCAAATGGAAGCAATTCTCTATAGAGTAGAATCCACTGACTGATTGTTGAAATTTAAGCTCTCTTTTTCAGGAAATTCCACTGTTTTGAATTTATGTTTCTACCATGCATTAAAATAAGATTTTTAATACGGTTAGGCTGTGCAATTATTTTAATTATTTTATATTGTTATTTAATGCAAAAGTCAAAACACTGTAACTGTCATTTATTAGACTGTAATTAAATCAAAGCCATGGTGTTTAAACAAAGGGTTCTAACTTTACCAAAACTATATATGTGTATTTAATTAAAGTGAAATGTTTTAAGTGTATTCCCTAAAAAAAAAAAAAAAAAAAGTTTAAGAAAATCCTAGTTCTGCAAAAAAATTGAAATTCTAATTATTGTTTCCCTGTTTTCTGGGAAAATATGTGGTTTCCTGGCAGTTTTGAATTTAGCTTTGTGCGACATCACTCTAAACACACAAATGCTCTAATACTGACTTCAGTAGGAATGGCTGAGATGACTTTTAACACAAAACAGAACTGAACTGAAATTTCTTGATGGGAAATCTAACACCATGGAATAGACTTCAAAGTCTGCTATGAGAAATATGCTAGAAGCAAAACATCTTAGAGTATACTGTAGGGGAAAAAGAATTGAAGATTTTTGTGGAAATGTACAACTTTGATAAGCCCTTTCATACTCATTATCTGTGATTGAACTTTGTTTTATTTCAGCCTGAAAAGAAAGCTTTATTCTTCAAGGGCAATAATGGCATGTTTTTTGTAACTCCTTAGCTTTCAACAATAGTGTATAATATTTTGGTTCACCATTGTGTTAAAACTCTGTTTTTCTGACTGCTGTGGCATAATGATTTATTAGTCTTGACACTCCAGGGTTGTTTGTCAAAAGCTCAGGTTTTGCTCCTTCTGGCAGATTACATACAAATTATGTAAATCACTATCGTGCAGGTTTTAACCTAATTGTGTTACACATCTTGAACAATGATAATTTCTGTAGGGGAAAGATGTCTAGCATTTTAGTTGCCAATGTATTTTTATTTATTTTGGTATTCTACAAAAGAAGACACATTAAAAAGTGATAGTATGTGTTATAGCAGCTTTTGCTGCTGCGCAGCTTATCTGCTTGTGCTGCTCAAGTGTGTGAAAACTGATGTTTTTTCTTTTTCAGGGCTTTAACATTCTGTTTATAAGAATTAGCAGTAAACTGTAACTTCACTTACAGAATTTCATAGAGGACTAGAGAAATTTAATTTCTTTGTGTACAGATGTGCACATGCCTATACATTTTATAGAATTGGCCAGTCAAATAAATACTGGATTAACAGCAGTGATCAGACTTCTGTGTTAACAGACCTTGAGACAGACTTTCCATCTGTAGAGTTACAGACTGAAATGCAGATCAAGTCAATCCAGACCAAGTTCACCTACTGAAGAAGTTAGCCTGAGTTGTGGTCCACAGAATCCACAGCCCAGGGAGACCCCTACTAGCCTAGCCACAGATGAGTCAAGGTTGAGGTGTGGGGGCAGGCCCAGACTGGGAGTTCTCCTTTATTATATCTGAGGTTTGAAGAAAGACACCTGATTTCAGGACTTTGAGCTCTTAATTTGTACACATGCGTGCACATTTAAGGATTATTTAAAAAATAATCTTCATATCACCTAAATTAACTTTATTTACATGTCAGCAGAAGCTGAGAAATCTAGCTACGTTTTTAAGCTTGATGGTTCTTGCTAGATGCTGCTCTTTTAATTGAAGATTTTACACTGCGTTTCACGAGTAGCATCTCGTAATGATCTAACAGAAATATAAGCAATGTGACATAGCTCATTTAGGCTGCGTGTCCTTCTGTTGTATTGCTCACACCTTATTACTCTTCAGCAAATGTTCCACTTTTCTTTAGTTTTGGCAAGCTGCTCGGAACACCATTTCCTTCTTTTCATTCTGGTGAAGTCCAATTGTTCTTTGCTTATACTACATTAGCCTTTCCCAGAATTTAGCTTGGAGTTTTTATACACTGGGGAGTTTCCAGTGTGTTTAGATTATAAAATGATTTCCTAATATGACTGTGACAGAACCATGCTTTCAGATAATACTGTCAAACGAGATTTTGGTGCTGTTTTTCTGTATTTCTTTGCAGTATTTTGCTCTACAGAAATGATGTGAACAATCATTTTATCTCTTGAAAGTGATATTTTTCAAATTATCCTCCCAGATAGTTAGGATTGCCCCAAAACCTTTTCTTGTTCTCTTTTTTCATTAGGTGTGTGTAAATCAATTGGCGTAAGCAACTTTCTTATCAGCCATCTTGAGCAACTAAAGGAAGACTGTGTGATTACTCCACATGTTAATCAGGTGAGTGGATAAATGTCTGTAAAGTACCTGAGTTTGGGATTTTACTTCGGTTTTTTTGGTGAACAACCTCCTCCCCACCCCTATGCCTGAAAGGCTACACCCAAACTAGCCTTAGTCATACAATTTCTTCTTTTATTTCTGTGTACATATTGAAAACCATTCAGGAAGATGACCTGAAGGGGGAGGGAAGTCCTTCCTCCTATTTTCCACCCCAGTTTCTCCCAGGCTACTTGTCTGTGTCTGGTTTTAAGACACAAACAAATGATCCCTGTGACAGCTTCTGATGAAAAAACAGTTAAGAAATAAAATCCAAGGAGCACCGAACATTTAGCATCTCCAGAGAGAAGATTTTGGAAAGCCTGTGTTCAAATACTTTTGTACTTCCTCTAAGCAACACTGAGAGCCTCAGGTAATTACATATCCGTGCAAGAGTGCTGTTTCCATTGCTCCCTCCTTATTTCCTATTTCAAGATTACACTAAATTCACTGCACTCCTTGTTTAGGCAGGTGCTGTGACAGCCCTGGCAAATGTTTTTTGCTGCCCTAGGCAGATATAAAACGGCCACCTACATACCGGCACGCTGCCAGGGCACTTGACAACTCTTCCCTTGTTGCAGGTTTCTGCCTCCAGCTGTGCTGGAAGTTCATGCTCCCATTCCTACCACCTCCTGCCAGAGAAAGTGTGCTTATGTTAACGTGGATGTGGGAACTGGACTCGATGGAGCACAGGGACATGCTTTTCCCCTTTGTACAGGTGGTCAGGATTTCTGGCAGCTGTTTGTGGTTTAATGTCTTTAACAGCCATACAAAGGTTGCTCAGATTGTGACTGTCAGAACCAAACAGCTCTGATTTTGGCTGTCCACTAGACAGAAGGTTACTAAAGGGCAATTTTGCGTAATGTTAAATTAGCATAAACCCGTATGTAATATTTAAATTCAGTTATTCAAAATAAGCCATTGAAATATGTGTTAAGATGGGCAGGTTGATGATTGTTTAAGAATCAGTGAGTTTGCCAAGGTTCAAGAAATACACATCTACAAAGTCTTACTAGAATCTGGTATATGTTGTTACTGCCTGTTAAATGAGAGTAGCTGTTCAGTGTCCTACTAATCACTGCTAGGTAAAAAAAGTGTGATCTTGAATCTGTTTTGAAATTTCCTCTTACCCACAATGTCAAAGTGTTACCAGTCAGTAGTGTTCATGGAAACAAGTTGTTTCTTGGTCCTATTTGACAGAACTCTTTTTGTGGCTGAAAAAGAAGAGACAAAGGTGAGGCAGTGGTGATACTGGGGGGGTGGAAGAGGGTTCCTGCAAGTCGTTTCTTTAAGGTGATGCACAGCACTGTTCTGAATTTAATACAAAAACCAACAATGAAATACCCATCCACCACAAAGTGCTCCACTTTGAACAGTTTGTAATAGCATTAATTTACACTTTTTAGATTTATAGAAATCTTATAAACCATCCTTCAGGTTATCTTCAAAAGATTATTTATTCTGTTACTTGTTTAGTGTTGAAGAGTTACTGAGTCTGATGGTGAGATTATTTAAGGACCATCAAATTCCTAAATTCAAATTGGAACGGGAAATGCTGTACTGAGTTCTTATTTCACTGTCCACAATTTATAATACAATTTTTTGCTATATTTACACATAAAATAGCGTACTCTTTCAATGGGTTTATTTTTAAATGCAAAACATTCGCAAATAATCACTGTATACAAAGTCTAAATATGTAAGAAACAAGTGGAGGAAAATCACTTCTCTTTTAGAATTTAGGCTGTTGTTACAATTCCAGCAGTTCTTATGATGTTAAAATTGAAAGTTGTTTTTTCTGTGAAGAGGAAGAAGTAGGAAGGCAGAAGAAGTAAGCAATACCTCTGTTTTACAAACCTCTTTTCTCAGTTCATGGAAAAACCCCAATGTCATCATGGCTTTTAAAGAAGTCGGAAAGGCCTGTCTTTTCAAGAATATAGTATTACTAAGGTATTTATTACTAAGCAAGCACGTTTTTAAAATCAAAATATATTATTAAAAGTACTGTTAAACAGTGTGTAAAATGATGATAAATACTTTATTCTGGCATCAGGTAGAATGAAGCTTACAACCTAGAAGTTCCAGGTTTGTGTTCCAGAGTTTGTAATTGACTTGGCAGTAGTAAGTTTGGATTTATGCTCAAAGAAATCTTTGAAGTCTCTTTGAAGGCTCATAGGCCTGACACTCATTAAGGGAAAAATACATTTTGTAAGTATTTAATTAATATATATGTTTCATTTAATAAAGTGGTACACTAAAACCAAACATTAACCGTTCCTCTCTGAATTCCGTGTAGAAATGCTCATCAATATTTTTCCACTCTTAGCTGCAAATTACTGTATAATACCTCAGAAAGATTTAGTAACGTTGTTAATACTGCCATTAATATTGAGCTTTATTGTGTAAATCTGTACAAGGTAGAAATGTATTTAAGGCATTAGGAAACAATGTACATAACCTTTTTACATAAACTCAACTTTGTACACAGACTCACCTGAACTGTTTTCCTCTATAGAGAAAATATTTATAGGTTTGTATTTCAGTTTTGTAAAGAGAAGTAATTGTAAGACAGCATTCCCAGAACTACTGAATTCCAGATGCAGGGAAACTTTACCAGATGAAAAGGACCCACAGCAGGGTGGAAAGAGTAAGGCTTTTGTGTACCGTCGTCCAAGGCATGACTTTCTAGGGCCATGTGGTGCGATTGTTACCAGGCTCAGCTTTTCCCCATTTTGCTATGACTTGAAAAAACCAGCGCTTTAGTGAGAAGGTCCCCTGTGGCCCCCTGACCAAGTAGCAACTGTGAAAAGTTTTGTAATATGAACTGCAAACTGTTTTGTTAAACAAACGCCAGGTTTTACGCACAAATCACTCAGAGTAGAGTGCCAGAAAAGATCAAGATCTTCCTCTGCCACCACGTGACAGACAGCCCTTGCCTCAGAAAAGTTTGGTGACTAAAATAGCAAGGGTGGGGCAAGGCAGGAAGTAGGAATTATTATTTTGAGGGGAAGCACATGCTGGCCACTCACCTTTGTGCCTTTTGTAGCTCGGGATCGTAGTCCCTTGCACTCAGATGCTACTAGAACCTTCCAGAATGTTTTCAGGAAAAATAAGTTCCAAAATGTTTGTTATTTTATGTGTTTGATTATTTTAGTAATATATTTCAGAAGAAAAACATTTCCTGGTACCAACACACAACTGCATGTCCCAAAATTCATTTCACAACATTTGGGAGCCTCTTGGTTCAGTGAAAGGCACAAAGTATAATCTTCCCAGGTAGGAAGTAGTTGTTGCTGTGTACTCTGTGAAACAGGCAGGTATATCTCAGCATGCTGCTTTTGCTTTCAGTGTTTTTGGGGTAACCTGGAACTGTGTTGTCTAGAATCTTACTTAGACCCACAGGTAAATTTTGCTTGCAGTTACATTAGTAATAAATGTTGAAATAAGTCACATGATGCATAGGGGCACTGCCGTTTTTCAGCATTTGATCCCAAATACATCCTTCTTTATTTAACATTTTCTAAGCCACATGATTTGCTATACTTAGTGTAAAGAAGGTCTGCTAAAATTGCTTATTACTGTTGTAATAGTTGAGTAGTGCACCCTGCTTGCTCTTTCGTTTCTCCCCTCATAGTTTTGCGTAAATACAATGAAAATATCTTGCAGTCCATTCAGGTACAAACAAGTGAATAATCCTATGACCTAAACACTGTTCTTACACATACAAACGTGAAATACAAAGGGTACCCAAAGGTCAAGAAACATCAAAGGTTGAAGACATGGATGTCTGCTGCTTGAACCTTGTTCACAAGTCCACCTAGTAATTTAGATCATAGCGGCTTCAGGCTGACTCAGCCCAGCCTTCCAGGGGCACAGTTTTTTCTTAGCGCATGTTGAATGGCTGCCAGCCTATTGTTCCTGACTATTGTTGTCTGCAAAGACAACATGTTCTAAAGATGAGAAACAGGAAATGTTCATTTGTCCTCTTTGTGGCAGAAGAAATTTTCCAGATTCCATGTGTTGAGGTAATTGTTCAGAAGAGTATTTTTCTTCAAAATGCGCAAGAGTTTGTTCTATGGAACAACAGCAATGACCAGTCACAAAAACACATAACACGATTATGTATTTGGTAAAAGAAAACGCTACCCATTTTCTTCTGAATGCAGAGGAAGCTATGCTTCTTACAGTGTATAAACTGCGCAATACTTAATGTAAATAACATATTAAGGAATATTACAGAGGTTCACTTTTGGGTTTCTCTACCTGCCAGAATACGTGGTTCCTCTGAGATCCTTACTTTTCAGTAACTTCTGTTTCCTTTTGCTCCCAACAACTGTGTCTTTGTAGCTTGTTACTTTTCCTCTTTTAACTGGCTCCTGGCAATTTGTGATCTTCCTTCCTACAAAGGGTCTCCTTCACACTTTGTTCCCCAGCAGGATTGCTTCCTGGCATAAGCTTATGGTGACAGTGCACACAGAATACAGGATTTTCCATTTACAATCCATGCTGACGGGCTTTGCTTCCAAGGTCAGGCCCTCATCCTAAGCAAATTTTTCTGGTTGGTCTCTTGCAAACCCAGTCCCTGTTCAGCCCCCTCCCCTTGCCTGTGCAACTCAAAGATGATTAGTAAAGAAACAGGAAAGGACGTAGATTTGGGGAAGAGAAGGTAGTCTCAAAGCACCAATAAAAATGACCTGACGCTGACTTCCACTGTGCATTTATTTCTCAAACAGATCAGAACAATAGTGCAAGTCCAACTGCAGGTCAGGCAGACAACTAACTGCTCCTTGCTTTTGAGGGAAACATAAAATACACAGTAAGCTGTTGTGCCAATTACTGGCAAAATACTTGTTGATTAATACCCTTCATGTGTCTTCTAAAACTGATAATTTACATCTACCTCCCAGAAGCAGTGATTTCACTCATGTTGTATTTTTAAAACAGGAGAGAAAAAAACATTTATCAGTGACCTTTTCTACAAAATGTACTCTCGAGGTTTTTACTAAAAGTTTATTTCTGTTTATCTAAGGTTGAATACCACCCTTTCCAAAGACCTCAGGAGCTGGTAGATTATTGTAAGAGCAGAGATATTGTATTTGAAGGCTACTGTCCTCTGGCCAAAGGTGAAGCACTAACTCATCCTACTGTCATTCAGCTGGCAAAGAAATATGGCAGAACTCCAGCACAGATTTGCATACGCTGGAGTATACAGGTAATGAAGGGTGGTAATAAAATGTGTCTCCTTTCTCAGGAAAAAAATGCAAATAGTTTGGGGTTTGTGCATCAAACCAGAATTTATACAGAAAGTATTTCTGCCTTCAGTATGTTGATACTGTGTGAACTAACGGCTCTACTGGAAACTTGGAATGTAGTAAGCAAATCATGCCAGTATTTTAAATATGCAAAGAATCTGATTGTAGAGAATAAGAACTACCAATAAGAGATGTTTTCAAAAGTAAGTGTTACAAGCAGTATCAAGCATCATTCCATTTTTGTTACTCAACACGAAATACTAAGAAATTAAATACTATGTTAAGTTGATATAAACCCCATAATGTGTTGGAAATTACTGCAGTTGCAAATGGCATATAGAAATGTCAGTGTCCCCTGAAAAATGAAATTAAAACCTCAGAACACATGAGGAATGTCTTGAAATGTTTTGAAGAGAGAATTTTCTTCAAAACTGTAAATTTTAACGATGAGAAGCATTGTGTTTTTCAGAATGGGATTGTCACTATTCCAAAATCAACAAAAGCAGAAAGGATACAGGAAAACTGCCAGGTAAGATTTGGTTATACAGTCATGACTGACTTACATCCAAGTAACAGTTTTTAATACTTTCATTTGCCTTCCCATTTTCCTACACCAGTTTTGTTCTAGGGTACCTCAGTTAAAATTGGCAAATGCTGATACCATAAAATTACTACAATATCATAGAAAACCATAACTTACAAATACCAGAAATCAACCAGAGAGCTAATCGCTGTGTGTAAAGAAAAATCCATGGAAGATCTTTTGTAGTTAGGTTTTATTTTTATTTATTACTTGGCTGGTTGTGGAACATCCTACTCTGGCTATGGTTAGGTCCTTTTTGGGATAGGTGCACAGGTCATACGGAAGGACTTTGGATGCTGTGCATAACACTGTGTGAAAGTTGTAAAACTCACTTGGGGATATCTCTCCAAGGTGGAGACCTTCCAAGGAAATCACAGTCCTGCCAGAGCTGACTCTTCCCCTGTCTTCTTCCTTCTACTCAACATGCAGAAAATGTCCCAGCATGAAGGGGACGGACAAAGAAAAGTGGGAACGAATGAGGATTGGCGGCATGATTCCTCCCCTGCACCCTTCTTTTAATTTCCTTTTCATACTAAATGGTTTTAATTCGTTACTTGATTTTTCTCGCTGTTCCTCTAATCTGAAAATATGCCTTCTTTAGGAGAGGTGAAACCACAACAACCTTATTGTAACTTCCAAAAATATTATTGGGGTATGCACTGTTTGGCAAACCAGGAGGAAACTTTGCAAGAAGACAGGAAACTTCTGTCTGCTATTTTTATCACTCTGTGTGTGTAGGTGCAAATCAACAAAAATTCTGTGAGGATTTCTGCTGTGGCCGTGCCTGTTTATGTAGCTCCTGCCTTGACTATTTATTCTGACTTGTACACAGCCTTGTGTGGTACACACACAGTTGCTTGTGGTACTGCAGTGTGAAGCAGATCAGAGAGCATAACCACGTTAAAAATCATTTATTTTATTTTCCCTAATGATACCTTAAACCCAGATTAATTTTTATTCTGTGGCACCACCAATTCATTTCACACAACTGAGGGAATGTGTTGCAGCAAAACTTAAAACACTTAAGACTGGGAGGAGGAGGGAACTGGCACAGTAATTGAATGTTGTTTGTCACATCTTCCTTTTCCTTTTTTTCCCCCAAGCTACTGTGTTGGCCTGAATCTCTACTGCTTCTAGTCAAGCTGGCGAAAGTACAGTTCTCGTTTAACTCTCAGTGTGTAATACAGGGTTTCTAGCTGTGTGACTGTTCCCTGGTTTAGGGTTAAAAGGCTAAGGCAAGCACTGAGATTTGACTACAAGGGTCATTCCAGCAGACAGTGATTGCTGTATAATGCAGGATGGGAGGAGCTCATTTGGCAGTAGTTCAGGCTCCACAGGATCTTCTTATTGAGCATGAGGGAACTCTGTCAAAGACAACAGAAGCAACTTTCTGATGATAATGTCTTAATAAGACACCTGCTAAGAAACCACTGGCACCGTCACTCCCGTTGCAGGTCTCAGCACAGGGGAAGTCAGTGGCTGTAAGAACGTGCGCATGAAGACAGGTGATTGCTTTCAAGCTTGAGTTAGTACTGAGGCACTGTAGCACTGTTTCTGTATTAGCTGATCTGTGTTTTGGTAAAGCAGAATCATAGAAAAGTTAGATGCAGCCTTTGGTTTGCCAGCTTTGTGAATGTGCTGATACTTTCTAATAATTCCTTTTTGTTAAAGATCTGAGGAAAAGAACTGTAACATTCTAAACTGAACATTGGGATGTAAGTGGAATACTGAGCTCAGCTTCCCAAAGGGATTGCAGTCTGGGTATTGCTATACCTCTAGCAATGACAGTATAGAGTGCTGTCAAAAACAGCTTTGATGCTATCCTTGTCTTGGACTCTTGCCTGAGGCCAGAGTAATACAAAATTATCTTAATAGAGTCTACAAATAAAAATTAATCGTTCAGGAGCAAAGGATCCTGTGGAGCCTGTCAGCTTAATGGAGTATTTTTCGATGACAAAGTATAAGAATTTCCAGAAGGAAAAATACGGAAAACTTCTGCCTCACATTTAAATCTTTCAGTTAAATATCAGAATATATATATAAGGTTGCTAATTCTCTCTATGTTCATGATGTTAACTATCTGTGAATTCCTATAGGTGTTTGATTTTACAATAGCAGAAGGTGATGTTGAAATTCTGAATGGAATGCATGATGGGAGACATGTTTCCTGGGATCCAAGCCTTATTGAGTGAATGAAGGTTTGAGCTTTTTCCTTTCTCAGTGATCAGTGAGTCACACTAAGTAATGTAAATTTAGGGAAGATTATAGTATGAATATAATCGAATATAATCATGATATTAATGTCTACTGTTAATGATAACTGATTTGAAATCCTTAACATTGACAACACACAAAAGTTATTTTTGAGAATAGCACTTTTTTACTACCTTCCAAGAGATCTTATATTCCCATCTCATATCCTGTTCCTTAGTTCGTTGAAGTGCATGCAAAGATTCCTGTTTATACCAATGACCCTGCATCAGGCCATTTAATCAAAGAGCATGAAGAGATATCCCTTCTTGAAAAATACAGGGAAAAAATGCTACCTGTTAGTGTATAGCCCAGGTGATAAGTGTGAAATACTTCTTCAAGTACTTTGGTAGAGACACAATGTACAAAGAAGAAAAAGCTGGGTCAAAAAAATGTTAATATCATAATTATAACAATATTGTATAATAAGCTGAAAATATCCATCAAATTTATAATGTCACTGTAATATGCAATACCTCAGTATCACCAAAAAAAGGTCTGTGTATATCACAGCATAATTATGGCATTGACCAGAGACTTCTATGCATGTTACTTAGTAGCCTGTAGATAAAACAAAGTAGAACTCATTCCAGAGAAGTCCATCGACTAATTAAGTATCTGCAGGACTGAGTTGAGCAGTGAGCTCTGAGAGCCAAAGAGGCATCTTTGTTATTACTTATTGAAAATTCTGCTGAGCTTTTTGTCAGAATTAGTTTAGCTTTTCATTTTGGATTTGTCCAGGAAATCTCATTAAGAAACTATGCTGTTCCTCAGATTTTCTTACAAAATAGGTAACTATAACAAAGATATAATTAGAGATACATGTAGTTTACAGATCTGTTTTGAGAAATATGCCTGCAGAGTCTATTGGCTGAGTAGTCAACTTCTAGTCCCATTGGTTTGATATTTTAGGAGTTCCTGTATCTAGAAAGGTATGGAAAATCTGATTATGATTTATATTGTGTGTGGACTTCCTGAGGCAGTTTTCCCAGTGCTTTGCTGCTTTAGTCTTATTGTGAAACAAAGCTCCTCAGCTTTTTATCATGAAGTGACTTACAGCAATCATATATTCTTGCCCGCGTTGTTTGTCCTCAAAGCAGAGCTTCTGTACTGCTTAGCTAAAATATGGACAAACTTGGCTAGAGGTCCCATGTTGGTTAGAACAGTTCTGGGTTTTCTGCACTTATTTCTGATGATCTCCCTATTCTGAGCTAAATGGAATTAAGCCATTTTATTGTAAATGCCCTACATAGGTGACTTTAGGTTACAGTGAGGATGGCTTTAAATTCATTAATACATTTCACTGTTCCATCTGTCAAAGAGATTTTACAATGTTTTTTTGTGTCTGCATCTGCTTTTGCTGGGAAGTCAAGCCACCATTTTCTTAATCTAGGTCATGGTATCTAAGAAGTGCAGTGAGTAATGGATAATCAGATAGAAATAATACTACTTAAGGAACACCTGTGGCAAGTTACAGTTTTAATGTGACACTTTTCTAACTACATTCAGTCTTAATTGGTTGTTGGTTCAGGACTTTTTTTTCTGTGGTGTGTGTGTTTTTTCATTATTACTTTATTATTATTTTGTAATCTTTCCTAGCACTTCTTTTAATACCAGGCAGTGGCTTTAGAACTATAGAAGGATTTAATTTTAACTATGTACAAGGTCAAGTGTAATTTAAGGCGATAATAAGCTTTTTAAGTGCCAGGACTCAGCTGACCCAAGCTATCTTTCTCCCACATGTCATGAGCAGTTTTGCACATTGTGCCTAACTAAGAGTCATTGTTTTCTGCTAGAAGCTATTAATTGCCCCAAGAGACTGGAGCCCTGTTATCTCCTGTGTCCTTGAGATATATCACTGGAGCCTCTTCCTTTAAATACGGTATTCACAAGTTTTATACTCTGTTCATTTAGAATCATCAAGCAAGTCCTCTTTTACTTTTGGTCAGGTTGTGGAGAGAAAGGCAGAATCAATGACTTCATGTTTTATGCTCCTCTCTACAACTAACTTGGCATTAATCTTGTGGTAATAGTTTTTAAGCAAAGGCTGCTGATGAGTAGGTCCACATCACCTCCTCTCAGTGAACCCTTCTAAAGTACTGACGACAGTGATCAAAGAAATAAGACAACTAATAAGAAATGAGCAAGCGAGCAGTAGTGAGATTTAGGGGTAGCAGGGAGGAGTGATGTTTGGTAATAGAAGCAGAACACAGAAGACCAAAAGGATATAAAAATGCTGAACATAGAAAATCAGGAAGTTTAATTCCATTTTTTATTTCTTCCTTGGTTAGTTAGCCTGCAGATGCTCATTTTTTAAGGTTTTGTTTTCTTTTAAACTCAGAATTTATCCCTCAAGTGAATTCTTGGAATTATATGCATATTCTTCCCCAGGGTTGACATTCCTCCTCTTGCTTTTATTTCTGTAAAACAAACTTTCTCTAGAGAGAAAACTTTTTCACCTTTCTACAATGACCCTTTTTAAGGCAGCGATGCATCCATTTCATCCATGTAACCCACCATCTTGCCAATCGGATCAGGGTATACACGAGAAAACTGAAGTCACTTTTTCTTCCCTATCATGTAGGTCATTTATGGTAGTGAGTGGTTGGGGCACTCCTTTCTAGTTGAGATAACCCATTATTTAAAATACAATACAATTTATCAGTGCTATCTCCCTAAGTGCAGTCAGCTGCTTTTGCGGGAGCTCTGTGACTCCTAATGGAAGAGAACTCTCTTGAAACATGTAAGGAGAAGAAAAATATAAACTGAAAGTCAGTGGAAAGTGTGAGGCCATTTGCTGTGGAGCCAAGTAGCTTCCTGCCTGATGAGTGGCTCCCTCTCTTCTTTTTTCTTGCTTCTCTCTGATTTTCATCTTCTGTATTACTGGAGATGAAGGCACCTAAAAATGTTTCATTGGAAAATAATAGAAATGGGTTTTTTAAGTGCATATTCAGGACTTTTTTTTTTTTTTAATTGGGCTGCAGGAGTGTTTCTATCACACCTGTCTCCCAACATGGCTTTCAAGGCATTTCTTTCTGACTTACATGTATAATAAGGAAACTGTAATACTAGTGAGTTCACAAATTCACTAAGCCAGGTAGACTACATAATATTTGCCCCACTTTTTGCTCTGTGGTTAACCCATGTTTTTGAAAATGGGGATAAAGATGGGTTAGCTCTTGGTGCTACTGATTGAATCTAAGCAGTTAACTCCTGCATTGCCACACCCCTTCCCAAGCTTTGAAGCTCACCTCTGACTATTGTGCATTGGGCAAAAACTACAGATAAACCGACCTGGCAATTTTTTGTGTTGCTGGGCTGGGAGGCTTTTTCTGTACCTAATTTTTTGGCACTTTTTGTAACCTCCAATAAGATGTCTGCACTTTTGAAGGAAAATATCAAGTATTTTTACTGCCTTGTACCAAGTTTGTGTTATATTTACAATGTAGATGATGCAGCCTTACTATTTGTATTTACCATTGGCTGCTTGTCCATCTGCACTATCATACTGGCCTAATTCCAGCTGCCAGGCCACTGTAGGACGGTGGTGACTTGTAAGGGGCCAGAGAATGAGAACTGCCTCCAGAACTTGACAGCGCTTATTGAAGGAAAAAAAAAAGAGGAACACAAAGCCCGAAATTAATTTAACTCAATGACATCAGTACTACTTCCCAGTGTGTAGCATGTGTCCCTCTGTAAGGCATCATAGGCATGGCCAACCTTATGGGAGGTTCTCCTCTGAGCAACCTTGTGCCCACCTATTGTACCATATCTCAGCTGCTGTGATCTCAATAGTGGCTTTTCCAGCCAGTGCCCTTCAAGAAACATCCTGTAGCTGAACTACTAGTAGGAAGTTCAAGAGTATATTAGCAGCTTTATCATCCTATTAATAATTGCTCCATATATTAAAGTGTGTTGTGGTTTTGGGTGCAATGATATCCATGCAGACTATTGCCTGTCACTTTCTCAACTACTCCAGTCCCTGTGGACTTGAGCTTTTCCTAATGTTGTACTCATCTTAGTGTTTTAAAAATAAAGTACAAATTTTCACAAAAATGAATATAGTAAACTTTTTACAGCAGCTTTTTAAAACAAAAAAGGACATTTAATTGGTATTAATGATCAATATCAAGAACTTACAAACAGATCATCTAAGTTAGAAAATACTGATACTGAACAAATACCTGTGCTTTGGTCTTTGCAATGTTCTCATCACTTTCTTTTTTCTCCAAAACAGGTTTTTGATTTTAATCTGAGGAAACATGATATGGAATTTTTTAACACTATGAATATCAACAGAAAATTAATTCATCTAACCTGTCCTCTGTGGAAAGGATAATTTAAAACCAGATAGTTCTAGATTGCAAAGGTGATGTAACTAAAGCATTAATTAATTTTAAACTGAACAATAAATCTGAATTGTTCTTTTAGGTACTCAGAGAGTACCTAATAAATGTCATTTGAGAATCAATATAAATGGTTTGTATTTACTGCTCTGTTAACAAATTAATAAAATATTTTAATTTATTCTTTTCTGTGTTGCTTTCTTACAGAAATTCTTACTTTCAGCATTTTTGCTGCTCCCTCAGAACTTTCTGGTATAACCCCCCAGTATGGATTGAGTTATCTCACAATATTATAATTTTCTTCTGCCTGCATATGACTTCATTTAAGGGGTTATTTTAACCCATATGAACAAATTAGCTTACAGATTTTGAAAAGTATTAGTTACTTAAAGGCACATATAAGAGCATGCTACAATGCATGTAAATTTTGACAACTTATTCAAAATATGGAGTATTTGTTCAGGAATTGCAGCAGAAATATGAATTTGACTTTTTCCACTGTTTTTTATATTTCTTGTAGTCATGAGAATTTTGGGGGGTTCTGAAGACCACTCTTGATCCTTTCTTGGTAATCAAACCTGCTTGTGACCCAGAACTTCAGGGAGGAGTGTCTCTCTTTGTGGCCTAAGTTGTGTCAGAATGAATAAAAGTACCTTTTCCATATATGGATAAAGATTTTTGAAGGTACAAAAGAATGACATGGAGAAAAATCCTTTGCTAATCTGTCTTGCAGGGATTTTTGCTACTTTTCAAGATGGATAATATTCAGACACCCCTCTGATGCAATTGTGAGTTGTTCAGCAGTGTTAGCACTGGGAGAGTACGGTCTCCTCGTGGTGTCAGAGGCCACCAGTCTTGGTATGCAGGCACTGGGTGGACCCCAGTTTACAGCTTCTTTCCTGACACGATCAAAGCATTTTGCTGCAAGGAAATGGCCCTGTGACTAGCTGTGTTTCTGCAATCCCCACCACGCTAAGTTGTCATTGGAAATCCCACAAGTTTGATTGTCACAGGGAGTTGGTATTATTTTGTTGTTGTTGCCATGCTCTAAAACATGAGTTTCTGCTCGTCCTAAAAACTCAAGTACTTGGGAGCATATACATATTCAGGATCCTTGTGAACAAATGCATCTGCCTCTTTATGCTTGTGGATATGTTGCAAAACATTTTTTTAACTAGTTTACCCAGGTGAAGCAGCTGTTATGTGTTGGTTCAGTGTTCTGATGTGTGCAGCTCTCCTGCTGATGTTTCACTGAGACCTGCATTCTGGTTATTTCTGAAATGCTGCATGAATAACATTGTGTTGTTCTTTCTCCTTATTCTAACCATAGGCAATTCCAGAGTCGAGTTCTCAAAGGAGCTATATATACACTGGATTTCTGTAGTGTATTTCATAGAAGTACAAGCTTTCTTAACAGCGGACCTGGCAGTTGGAGAGGTACTGAGAAAAAGTGTTATCATTCTGTCAGGGGCTTGTTCCCTTAGTGGGGCTGGAGTATAACCCTGGTGTAAACCCCCTCACTGAACACTTAGAGTAACTACACTTTTGGCAGAGTTGGCAGGGCCAATCTGAGGTTACTTGTGTTTGTGTTTCAGCCCTGGTAAGCAGACCAGAACCTGTGCAGTTTGAACCATGTTAACCTATCATCTATGAGGGTTTAGACAGCCTTCAGTGCAAATCCAGGTGATCTGACTTCATTTGCCTGAGAAGAATGAAGCTGTATTTCAGTTTCCTCTCTGCTGAGATGTCAAGAGGACTGTGAGTGGTCATCTCATTTTAATTGTGCCTTTTGTGATAGAAATACCCAACTTTTTAGAATGGAACTGAAATTGCCTGCATATTTTGCCTAGTGCTGCACTCAGGTTGGCGTAACCCCCAGTATCAGTTCAGGCTGGGGGATGCAGGGATGGAGAAGGGCTTGGCGGTGCTGGTGGATGAGAGGCTGGACATGATTCATCAATGTGCGTTTGCAGCCCAGAAAGCAAACCAGGCCCTGAGCTGCATCCAAAGCAGCATGGCCAGCACCAAGAGTGGGGATTCTACCCTTCCACTCCGCTCTGGTGAGACCCCACCTGGAGTGCTGCATCCCGCTCTGAGTCCATCAGCGCAGGAAGTACACTGACCTGTTCGAGCAGGTCCAGAGGAGGCCACAAAGATGATCATAGGGCTGGAGTACCTTCCTTAAAAGGAAAGGCTGAGAAAGTTAGGTTTGTTCAGTCTGGAGAATAGAAGGCTCCAGGGTTACTTCATTGTGGCCCTTCAGTACCTAAAGGAGGCCTACAGGAAAGCTGGAGAGGGACATTTTGCAAGAGGATGTAGTGACAGGACAAGAGAGAATGGCTTCAAACTGAGAGTAGGTTTACAGAAGATGTTAGTAAGAAATTCTTTACTGTGCAGGTGGTGAGACACTGGAACAGGTTGCCCAGAGAAGTTGGGGATCCCCCATCCCTGGCAGTATTCAAGGCCAGGTTGGATGTGGCTTGGAGCATCCTGGCCTAGGGAAGGTGTCCCTGCCTATGGCAGGGGATTTGGAACTAGGTGATCTTTAAGGTCCATTCCAACCCAAACCATTCCATGATTCTGTGATTTTACACAGCCTCTGAAAATTAATTTGTTGGATGTCACATCTCTTGAGTTGGAGTTCTCTCAGTTGGTAACCAATAGCCCAAACATGAAAGCCTGTACATCTGACTAATGAAACCCTGAGTCATTCTGTCCTTTAATTAAAGTATGTTCCTTTAATATGTTCCTCTTGCTTAAAATTATGTGAGAATTATTTCCTAGAGGAAAATGCCTAGTGAACACACTTTTACCTAGTATTTTCTATATATTAGCTAAGTAAGGGGGAAAGCCTGAAATATCTAGGGTATGTCAGGCAGTTGCAGGGGATGCATATGTCAACCTCAACCATGATTTGTTTCACATGCCTTTTCTAACAGTTGCAACTTAACGGCTGTATTTTCCTCCAGGCTCTCAGGAGGCTAAACATCTTTTCAAGTTTCTAGCTTTGTGGTGGAAGAGTAAATGCCTGTTTGCCAGTGTAATTTATCTGAGTCATTCTGGGAGAGGCGTGGAGCAATTGAAGCGTGACTATCAGCATAAATAAGAGGGGGACCCTCTTCCTGAGGTTAGAGTACTCCTACTGTCTTTCATAGGAAAGCTGCTTCCCCATAACAGCTGTTACTGCTAATTGACCAGTGCAATGCTGTGAACTGAAAAACCTGATATATTGAGCTCTGGGTTATTGTGATATTATTTTGCATTTCAATTTGGAGTTAACAAGAACACAGCAAGGAAGGAAGAGGAAAATTTCGGCAATAAGTGCAATGGTAGATTACCACCAGAGTTTGCATTTCACATACACCAAGGTGCTTTTTCTTTTAAAAGTTTGAAGAGAGAAAGAATTATAAAATCTAAACTCCATTCTTTCTCTGTCTCTATGTAAAACATTTTACCACTGTAAGTAGTTGTCATTGCCACTTTTGTTTTTTAAAAAATGAATTTAAAACTTTTCTTCATATTTTCAAACATATTGGTTTTTTTACAGTGTCCTCTCAACATGCATAGTTGGTTGTTTGGGTTTTTTTCATGTGAAAATACCAAGACCTGGTGCTGTTTTACACTGGCAGAAAGTGAGCTTCTCCCCCACGGGTCCGTGCTGGCTTCTGCCTCCTCAGCGGCAGCCTGGCACCATTATCGCCCCATCGGGCCGGTGCCTGCCCGGGGGGAACCGCCGGTGAGTCACCCAGCGCCGCAGGAGGCTGCAGGCCACGAGTGCGGGTGGCAGCACCGGGCCTGCCAGGGCAGAAACACACCTTGGTGAAGTGGGGAAATGGCAGAGCCTCTTCCAGGCATTTCCTTAAACACAACTTCCAATGTCGCCTAAGAGGGAGGACGGAGGTGGCCTACGGGACGCTGCCTTTGGCCATAGACCTGCCGTGCCTGCTCGGGGAGGGGAAGAAGGACAGAGTGGAGGGAAGGTCCCTGCGCACCCCCGAGCCGGACCCCTCCTTGCGCGGAGTGCCGGGTGTGCCCGGGGTGGGACACGGCGGCTCCCC